>JANTPZ010094116.1:0-11998 GCA_025593235.1 Vachellia pachyceras
GATATTTGGATTCCTAATGCATAGATTGTTATTACAAATTAATTTGTAATATTTTATATAGCCGGGTCAACCCCCGGGTTAACCCCCGATTCGACCCCGGTTCAACCTCTGACCCTTGACCCAGTGTCTCGACCGGTTCGTTGTCCGGTCCGGTTTTTTGAACCTTGATCTAGACATTGAGAATGCGGTAGAGAGGTGCTTTTAAGTAAATCAAGGTAAATATATGGAAGATATTATCTCGTTTTAAAAAAACACTATTAAACATACATTTAAACCCTATAAATACGAAGTCAAATAGACGCGATAACCACGGTCTAATCCGCTAGTCCACAAAATTCTAGCCCTTTCACAATTAGGCCAAAAATTCTCATATTCCACAACCTCTCTGTGCAGCTCATCTTCATATTCACTGCATTGTTTTTTAGTGGGAGAATTTTCTAGATGTCCCAAGTAAGAGAATGTATTATAAAATGATCTCAAGATATTATTAATGGTAACTGTTTCACTTATAAATGATACTTCTCAATTTATCATTGACAACCCCTTAAAATTATTTTGTAACGCATTCCCTCCCTTAAAATTTTCGGGTAATTTTCCCTTTTTGTCATTTGTTTTGTGTTTTCAAAAGCATCGCTTTCTCCTTTTACCCTATTTACAATTACAATCCCTGTCGGTCACATTGTCATTTGTCAGTTCTCTGGGACCAGACTGGAGTTTGTGTCCTGTTTACTATTAAAAAATACAGTACACGTACACCCAAGTAAAACGTAGTACCACCATTTTCATTCAGACTAATTCACCAGTTTCAGTGTTCCACTTGCATACACGCATAGATACACACAGCTCAGTGTTGAGATACCTGAAGGCCAGAGAGAAGGTCCTCTGTTCTCAACCTCCGATCCCTCAGAAATATATAATTATACATGACCACCACGGGAGGGAAGAAGAACCCGTCCCTTATGAGCCTTGAATCAGTAATCACAATCATAATCGTGCCACTTGCACTAGTTGTTGTAATAATAAGAATGTAATGGTTTTTAATAATAAGATAAGAATAGAAGATGATCGGAGTTTGAACTTAAATGTCGCGGTCTCTGGAGCATTCAGTAGGCACTTGTGGGTAACGCTTACGATCGGTGCAGTAGTTGTAAATGGTGTATTTGCTGCGAACCCACCGGAGCCGCTGCCACTGGGTGGCGTCAAGGTCACGGAACTCTGCCTGATCCCACCATCGCTTGCCCTGAGTGGCACAGAACTTGGCCTCCACGGAGGCCTCGCAGCCATCGATGTGGAAGCCCTTGTAGGTGGCTATGAACGGAGCTTTGGACCAGTCCGTTTTCTCCAACCCACCCCTTGTGGCCCAGTCGTCTGCATTCCACAGGCTGTTGTATATCTTCATGGGCTGGTTAAATGGGAATTTCACTCCCACATCATTGCTGTTCTTGAAAACCCTGATCGGCACATCGTCTACGAAGAACCTGAACCACCATTTCCATCTCTGTTATTCCATATGAAATAAGGGTCACCCTGTTTGGAGGGAAAAAGGGTATGCGAAATACTCACACTATCTGATACATGTTCCAGAGAACAGAGTATCTGTGGTATTCTTTGGAAGGATCAAACCAGAGGTAGATTCTCTGTTCTCTGTCACCCTTTCCTCCTGTGAACACGTTCGTTTGCAGAATGTAGGGCTGCCCTGTTCTGTTCCCCAGGAACTCAAAGTCTATTTCGTCATGCTCTGAATTTTGGGAAGATAGCTGCACGGTTCCATTCACAACACGTCACACAAACATGGTCCGAACCAGAGAAAGAAAAACAGAGCCTTCGAACTAGAGTGGACGGAAAAAAAAACTTGGGAAGAGTTTCTTACATAGAAAGCGGTGACAGTGCCAGCAGAATCCCCAGGAACCATCTTGATGTACATGCTGAAGTGTCCAAACAAGTAGGATCCTTTGGACTGGAAGCCAGTGCCTGTTAAAAAATGGTAGCTCAACGATGAATAGATCCGTCGCAGAAAGAGAGAAAGAAAGAGAAATAAATAATGAAGGGTAAGCAGTAAAAGTACCAGTGTATTTATCGAGATGAAGCTGAACCTCGGAACCTCCATTGAGGTACTTGATGTGATCAAAGGCCCAGGTAGGGTAGTAGTTGTGGCCAAAGGGTACATCAACGGGCCTCCTGGGGACACCGGCGAGGGCGGCGGAGCAGAGTGAGGCTAAGACGAGTGAGAGAGCCCAGAGAGAAGAAGCCATTTGTGAATGAGGGAATGAATGGTGCGTACTTGTGGGAAGAAGACTGGAGTATATATAGAAGGGCAGGAAAAGCAGGACAGTCCCATTCCCCGTTGGGCCATTCGTTGTTAATGACTTAATTATATCTCACTCACTTTTTTTTTTTTGGTTCAGAATGAATTTGAAGTTTGGTAGAGGAAGCGACTAAGAATCTGCATTTGTGAAGCCACCACGCGGTTTCCTATTCCCTTGGTCCATTATTACTACAAGAGATGTGCCAAGAATCAGACATGTAAAACATCTGTAAAATTAAAGGAGACTGATTGAACAGATAAATCTTGAGCATATCATTCTCTCTCTCTCTCTCTCTCTTCACTTTAAGTGGAGTAGTAAGTAATTCACTATTGTCTTGTCCTAGACTATTCAGTGAATCATGAGTTGTGAGGCAATACAAACGAAAAATTCGTACGTCTCTCAACTCGCTTTTTTTGATTGAAGCCATCTTTAGTTGTGTTGCAATTGGTTTTTCGTTAATTTGTGTAATCCGATCCGATTCATGGCAGGCTCTTAATTATGGTTAACAAGTGCTGTCATCATGCATTATTATTCGCTTTGGATGAAAACGTGTTATCATCCCACCTTCCTTTAGTGGCTTGAAAAAAAAGACTCCATCATTAATCTTTAAGGTTCTTCACTTCTTCCTGTACTGAAGTCTGTTAATCTTCAAATGAAAAATTGAAGCTGTAAGATTTTCCTGTACCCGGGCATATAAATTAGCAAATGGACCATCCCAGTTTGTTTAATATTATTGTGAAAACAAAAGTGATTTTCAACATACGTACTCCATGCTTACTTTAAGGTTCTTCCAACAAATGGATATGCTGAGCAATCACATTATTAGATGTATGATCGTTTCCAGAAGTGAGAACATGACCTGATGAACATGGGGAAAAAAGGGTTTACTTATCATCAGAATATCAATTAAAACAACTTAACGTCGTAGCCGTAGCAGCAGGATGACAAGTGTACAAGTCTGTAGATAATGAAGCATTGAATGAGTATATATGATAATAAAGTGACAAGTTAAATGAATGTAATCATATGGTAGAGATGGGACCAAAGTGTCGATGGTTGCAGACGCAGCATCCCATGGGAGGTTTGTGGTCCGTTAGGTTGACGAACCACCCACTCCCCAACTTGGATTCTTCTATACCCAATAATTATTCTCTGATTAATCACATTACATACCTCCAATGCTTATCAGTTGATTTTTCAGGAGATTAAAGAAGTTAAGTAAATTATTTAATGATAACATATATTTTGAAATATTTATATGTATACGTATCAATAGATTATATATCAGTTTATAAATCGAACAAATCGATTTAGAGAAAACTAATCAATATATTAATTAAGGGTTTTCAGTAATATCTAAAAAAAAGAGTCATCTGAATTTTTTATAAAGAACCGGATGCGTGGAACTATATATTATGCTACGTCCATCCATGCATTATCATCCTTGCATTATCATCAAATATACGCATCCAATATTTTTTAGGCTTGCATATCCAAATGATCTGTTCTTGATTTCTCCAGGGGACTCTAATTGCAATGCCACCATGTACAACTGATTCTCTAATTATAATCCAAGCAAATCTGACTATTATACATTGTTGATGCTTTGATATTTAAGATAAGCTGCAGCGTTTAAAATGAAATGAGTGGGGTTGAGCGACTCATAATTTTGGTATTATTATTGCTACTATTTTTTGTTGGTATACAAATATAAGACCACTTTCATTCATGTGAACAATGGCGGACCCAGGATCCTGATTCAGGGAGTGCAAATTATTTTTCTTAATTGTGGGTTTAAGATAACTAGGATTTATTCTTAATATGTTTTGAAAAGAATTTGAGTAAAAATTGAGTGGGTTCAAAATTAGCGAATGAGTAGGTGCAAAATAAATCATATAGTACTAATATATACCTAATTTTCTGGAAGTCAGGGGGTGCGGCTGCACCCACTCGAACTAATGTAGGTCCGCCCCTGCATGTGAAGGTCTCTTCCATGCGAACTAATGCCTATTTGGTATGAGTAGTGTAAAAGTACGTTTGTGTATATTGAGATAATAACACTTCTTACTATTTATCTTATAAATCGTAAATCATATCAAAAAAATAGTTTATACTACTAATTCAAATGCGTATTTCTTTTGATTTCACGTCAACCCTTAAAGATTCTTTCTTTCTTTCTCTATGTACATTAGATTTAAATATGGACAAACTCAACCAAATATAGCTTTCTCATAGATGTTCTATACATTTACTTCATACAGATTTAAACTTGAGGTCTCATGTCTAAACAGTATACTATCTTCTAGGACTAACACCTAAAATTTTATCATAGTTAACACGATATTTGATCTCTCATATTGGTTTTTAATCATTCCTTGTCAGGTTTAAAACTAGCGATTTTAATCTCTTAAGTTTTATTTTATTTAAAACATTGAACTGTATAATATAATAGAATTCTAGATTGTTTTACATGCATGATAAGGAATCAAAACTATTGATTTTAAACCTGATGGGCCAAAATCAAAATGAAGGCAGAATTTAGGGATGAAATATTGCATTAGCACTCATTATGCAATTACCATCCAACTCAAGGTTTTCACTTAAATGTTTTTTACATTTTGTGTTAATATCTAGAGAGATCTTGTTTATTTTTTGTAAGTGATTTTCTCTGGAGGAATTGATTAAAATAAGTGTTTGAATTAATTAAATTCAATTCTCTGTGATCAATAAAATATTTATACAACTAATTTAATAATTTTTTCTCGTCTGCTGAAGAAATCTTTTAAAAAAAAGAATGAAAGGTTCTGTGCGATATGGTGTTTGACCAAAATCAATAGAGAGCGCATGGAGACAAATAACGTGCGCTGTATTGCAGCTGTGTATCATTTAGTGGGAAGTGAACGCTTTCCTCTTAATTTGTGACAGGAACATACCACCGGAACCCTCACATTTTCCCTCTTCATGACTCCAATCATTGAAGCATATAGGTATTGTATAAGATTTATTTCGCATGCTTACCTTATAAATCGTAAAATAACGTTGAAAAAATAATTTATACCACTAATCTAAACATGTCAATAAATTTCGTTCGAAGTTCAATTTATCTAAATTATACCAGGAAAAAGATATACTCCTCTATACCCATTTAACTAATCTAATTCGTAATGAGATTAAAAGGTTGGTTAAATTAGTTAATACAACATATTGAGTGAGTATCAAGGGTAGTTTAAAAAAATGATAAATATAAAAACATAGGTCTGATATATAGGATTAAGATAAACTTTTCCGTCGTATTCTATATTAAGAGGATCAGAAGTAGTGTGCAAAAAATGCTTAAATTTAAGAATCACAAAATGATATAATTATTTTAAAATTAAATTGTTTTGTGGAATAACTTAAAAGTCTCAAGTGAAATTATTAATTGATAAGTTAAAGTTGCTACTTGTTAAACTTTTACTGAGATTTTTGTGCCATTATCACAATTTTTTAAGGTGCAGGTAACTTTACAAGTTATATCAAACTACCGAAGAAAGGGACAATAAGTCAAACACGTTTGTATGATAAAACACCTCTCACATTTTTATTCTGTAGATGATAAATTATGTTTAAAAATAAGTTTATACTGTTAATCCAAGTATAGTTGGGAACAAGACAATTGATTGGAACATTGAGAGCTGAGAATGAACTAAGGATTAGCTGGCTTTCATTCTTAAACCATGCAAACCTTCGCCTAATAACAGGCTTAATGATACTCTCATATATATATATATATATATATGCATATAGGTGTAATTTTATAATAATTGAGTTTGGTACGATACATTCCCATGCAACATTTAGAAACTCTATATTAGCTTCTATTTCAGTTCCTGTGCCCCACAGCATTTAGAAACTCATGCTACATCATCATGCTTATTTCTATGAAATACAAATTTTGGCAGTGTTCATGACATATTGACATTTAATTTCCTATGCTTACTTTATTACACTTTTTTTTAATCACTCGTTCCTCTTCTTTTGATTTACAAGAAAAAGTTTTGATGGTATATTATGACGGTAATCTGTGAGTGATAAATTAAAAAACTTTTTTAATACTACATCTGATCCTTAATATAAGAGTCAATTTTTTTATGATATCAAAAAGGTTATATAAATTATTTAATTATAACATATATTCTGATATATTTATGTGTACGATTAGATTATATATCAATTTATAAGTTAAGTAAATTAGTTTAAAAAAATAATAAATATATTAGTTAATTAAATTTCTTAATATTTTTTTTTAAAAATCAATTAACTTTTACACCAACATCAAGATACGAAGGCAGGGAGCAATTAATTTGTAAATTTAACCTTCGTTGTAATTTTCCCGCTGCAAAACTAGCATTGCCCAGGGATTGGAGACGATATCTTTTGGCGCTACGTGGAGGCATTTCATTCGTTCATATTTCTATTTTATTTGCCCATCAGGGGCATGGTTCGAATTGCCGACAAAGGGCATGATAGCCTAATATATTGCCAGTGTTATACTAGCCTCAACTATTATTTTTTAAAAATATTTATCTAACTTATAAACTGATATATAATTTAATTATATACTCATTACAATTAAATCATATATTAACCTTTTTTAATTTCTATAAAAAAATTTAATTGATTCTTATGTTAAAGATAAACGGAAGTAATTGCTGGATATGTTCTATTTTATGTAATCCATCATTATTTACAACTTCGTGGGATAATATCCCTAACTTATGCTTGCAATCAATGTTTTCTAAAGATTCATATTCTTTATTAAAAAAATTCCGAGCATGAATAACATTCAACCTTACAACCAAAAAGCGTTACTGTGACAGTATTTACTTTCACTAAGCAATCTCCAATGTTCAGACCGTGCCACTGCCTAAAAAATACTATAGAACTAAATAAATAAATAGAATGAATGAATATAAATTGAAAAGAAAAAGGAGCAAAGAGAAGAGCCACAATCTCTCCGTTCCTCTCCTCCACTCAATCTCTCATATAATATATAGAACAGAAAATATACACAGAACTACATCTCAATTAAGTAAATTATCTTCTGATCCTTGAAAGATAGCACTGTATACGTGCACCGAAGAATAAAATTGCGGTGAAATATTAAGACCATCAGGGCTTCAGTTGATGAATCCAAAGGTTAAGGGGCTGAACTGAAAAAAGCATTCACCTTTCAAGGACCAAAATAATATTTTACTCCTACACATGTCCTTAATTGCTTTCATCACCTTAACTCTCCTAGAACAGCCAGTGCTTCCTCCTCGGTTTATGCTGGATCGGTGCATCTGCAATGAAGATGATAAAACAATATAATCAATTCATAAAGTCGTGTTCAATACTCCGACCAAAAAAATCCACTTCTGGGAATTTAGGGGTGAACCAACCTCGAATTTCGTATAGTGAATTGTAATGAACCTCGGACCAGAAGCTCAACCACAACTCTGCATCGTCAACAAATGAATAGAATGCTCGCATCAACATGCTTTTCTTCATAGATAAAGATCTGTAAGATCTGAATTACTACTTGAGAGCAAGCAAAATATCCTTTTGATTTTTTGAGACATGCAATTTCCATCAGATGCATCGATTCATGATTAATTGAACAAGCCTTTTGACCATGGTGATGAGTTCTTACCACGACTTGGCGCCTGGTACTGTGGCATAATTTCAATGAAGCAAGTGTCTCTGAATGATGTTAAAAGGCATATCTTCGCTGCAAACTAAATTACAAACAAGCCACCATATTACATTCTAACAGCTAACGGCAATACACAGCAAATGAAGCAAGAAATATGGCTGGGATACAATTTCTTTATAGCAGTACATATGCATACGCTCTCCACCAATTTCCAGGTGTGGTCTTGATCACAACACAAATAGTCTAGTGTAATAGAGCATATCGCCATTTTTATTAAAAGAACCTATTTGAAAGCAGAATAACACACCTTATCAGCAGCTGCCTGTAAGGTAATATGGTCCCCCCATTCTCCAGATCTGTCATCAGGAAGATAGATGGAGAATGAAGCAAGTTTTACACCAGCACAAGCAAGAAAAAAAAAATTGAACAAATAAAGGTAATGACTCAATGAATATTAAACGACATCAATGAAATTTGTCTGAAAGACGCATACTTATCCATTTTCTTGTAATATCGTTTGTACTTCATTGGGACATAGCATTCATACAAGGAGCGATGGTCTTTGAGCTGGCAAAGAAGAATTTTAGGCAGATAAGAATTTCAAATTCTCTATACTATTTTAATAGAACTACTAAATTCCACACTTATCCACCATAAGCAAATGGCGGTTTGTATTATCATAACAACAACAACAAAGCCTTGCATCGCTAGATGGGATCAGTATCACATGAAGCCAGTGTGCTCTATGGTAGTCCTAATTCTGAGATAGATTATTAACCAAAAGATTTCTTTCTATAACCTCATTGAGAGTACGCTTTGATTTTTTGTACCTCTTTTCAGAAAACTTCATATATGGATCGCATGATATCAGTGAACTATGTCGTAGGCCAGATCATTGGTTAAATTATTAACTGAAAGATCTCTTTCTATAACCTCCTTGACAGTACGCTTTGGTCTTCCTCTACCTCTTTTCAGATGACCTCCATACCACTTAATCCACCTACCTTACCAGTGCCTCCAATGGTCTTCTCTCAATATGTCCGAACCACCTCAAACAATTTTCTACCATTTGCTCCCCAATAGATACTGCTCCAACTCATTCACGAATTTGATTATTAAAAATCATATCTATTCTACCATGGTTATACATCCATATCAACATCCTCATCTCGCCTATCCTCATTTTATGCTCATATCGTCTCTTTAAAGCCTTGCATTCACTACCATAAAGCATTGCCGCCCTTATAGCATTGCAATAAAACTTTTCTTTTACCTTATTAGGTGCTTTTCAATCACAAATAAATCCACTAGCTTGCCTCAATTTACACCATTCGGCTTGAACTCTGTGATAAAATCACCATCAATTTCACTATATTTTTGTATAACAGATCCTAGATATCTAAACTTTGCACTTGTGGAATGGTTTGATCCCCTAATATCACTTCTAAATTGCTTTCAACTTGTCTCTTATTAAAATTGCAATGCATATATTCTGTCTTGTTCCTACTTAGAGGAAAGCCCTTTGACTCCAAAGCCTTTCTCCAAATCTCAAGTTTAGAGTTAATCCCTTCCTTTGATTTGGCCAAAAGAACTATATCATCGACAATGCAAACATCCTTAATCACAACGTATAAACAATTTGTATTTTGGTTTATCAATATATGTTATCTCTTTTATTTCCCTCTCTCGTATGTCGAGTTAATGCAAGCATCCTTTACAAACATATTAAACATATCTTGGACATTTAAAAGAATCAAACTCGAATTATGCCCCCTCAGGAGAATGCAATCACTAATTTAAAACTCATTCATTTATAAATCAGAAAGTTTTAACCTTTAATTTAGTTAAACAACCACAATCCAAGAAAACCAGATGTCCTCATAGCTAGCAATATGTATTTGGCTAGCACTTTCTGAGTGGACATACCTGTTTCACAATCTCTTTTCGGACATTTTTGTGGTATTCGGGTGACCTATACAACTGTTCTGAGAGTGCACGGAACTGCAAGATAGGGAGAAGAACTGTTAATAATTGTTCTAATCAGATGATTTTACAAAGAAGTTGCCACAAATAATACCTGACAATTTCCATCTCCAGAAACTTTGACTTCACATAGACCATACATGTTCAACCTATACAAATCAAGAGAGACCAGTTTAATATCTCTCATTGTTCAACCTATTAAGAGTAAATGTATAGCAGGAATGGTTTATAACATTTTACTATGTGATCCCTCATTGTTCGTGACAATACATCATTAGATTAAGTAATCCTCATTTGAATACCTGGCTTTGTATACATATATCTCTAACTTCTCTTGATATAAAGAAGAAAACAAAATACTTGCTTGACCAATGATGTTATAACCATGCATGATGAACACTTGCTCATTACTATTACAGCCATCTTTTTTGAAGCTTTAGAGATTCCTGTCAAGAAATAGCTGAAATACACAGCTGCAAGATAGCATACCTCTGAAGAAGGCGCTGGTGATCCATACTAGCATCATTTGTGTCAGGTATGAAGGTATTAATACGGGGCACATGCTGAAATTTCAAGTTTAAAAAAAAATTAGTAAAGCACAAAATTTCAGACAACTTTCACTCCAACCTCCTTTTACAAAAGGTGAATAATCTCTCTCCAAAGTCATTAGTACACAACTCTAAAGAAAGTTCACTTTTATATGACATGAAAATGCAGAATACCATAACAAAGTCATGAACCACATCCCAAAAGAGTCCAAAGGGAGCAAAAGCGGCAAGATAATAACAGAAAATATCAAGAATGATTGACTCCTCATGATCCTCAAAAAGAATTATATCCATCCCTTCTCCTCAGTTGAATTTTAGTGATCTTTTTTCCTTAGAATTTAACTGATAGGATATGCATAATCAAAATTATAGTCTACCTAAAAGGCACTTGAGTTATTTGCAAAGAGGAAACTAAAATTAAAACCTGAATTGAACATGAACATAGTATGACCAGAATTGGTGCAAAAATTAAAGTAAAAGGCAATGTTAGATTATTTGGGCGATAAAGAAGTTGTAAGAATTCTTACAGGAACAGGTGCCAAGTTAGAAAGGCGCCTACCAACTGCACCATCTAATTTGGCATACTCTTCAGATAACACAACAGCTATCATGCGGTCATCCTCAATATCGTGTTGACTACTGAGAGAAGCTGAACTTGAGCTTTCACCAACATAATGAGTTCCATTCATCATATCTTATAATGGCAATAACCAGAAACTTTCAACCAAAAGCCAATTTCACAATGATCCTAAGTTAATAAACCTGCAACAATTGAAAGACCTTTATCCATAAGAACTCTCCACAATTGTGGGTTTTTACACGAGGGAAATTTTTAACATTAAGTCTTCATACAACATCACATAAGAAAGCAACACAGACTGTTTATTAACTTGCATTTATAAGAGTATTTATCCAGCAGAGTACTTTGACAAGCAATTGTTACAGTGTAAATCATACAGGCCAGACATCACCCAAAGGAAAAGAAACAGTAATTCTTTACAGTAAAATTAAAGATAACTCAACTTTCTTCTAAGGTTACCAAACCTTTCATAACTGCATATGATCATTTTTTTTTTTGCCTGAGCAGATATTCAAAGTAAATAAAGCCATGAGAGGTCAGGACCTAATATGAGAATAACATGCGCACTGTACCATAATGACTCATTTCAATAACGCTGCAATGGACATAAACGGAATTCCAAGTCTATATGATTGGTTGACTTCACGGTTTCGGAGTAAATGAATTTCGGGCTCGTGTTGGAAGAAAGTCAGCTCGAAAACAAATATAGCTAGACTGATCAGAGGTGGCTTTACAAAAATGGCAGCTTGACTTGAAGCATAAAAATTAAATTAAAAAATCAGATCTAAGCAGTTGATTGCTACACAAGAAGGAGCTTTCTGCCCAACACCCAGAAACATGAAGTATACATGACATGACTTCAACATCACGATTCACAGCAATCCAAACCTAGAGGCTGAAGATC
>JANTPZ010094117.1:0-19193 GCA_025593235.1 Vachellia pachyceras
AAGATTCCCGTGCCGAGGAAATCTTGGAGGAGGCTAATGAATCGTTCGCCTTTGGGGTAGTTGGGGAAGTTGGTTTTGAGAATATGCTCTACGTTGTCTGGGTTTGCCGTAATGATACCTCGAACTTTGCCGGGACGGAAGAAGACGGCGGTGTCAGTGGGGCAGTCACGAAGAACTTGGGTGGTCCAGTCCAAGAAGCGTTCCCGATGCTTCAAGAAATCAGGTAAAGTTCCAAGTAAGGGGTAGTTTCGAAAGCCCCTCTCGGGAGATTTTCTGTAAGACTTGAAAAATAAAAGGTAGACATAGAAACAGATAAGGAAGAGGAAGAGGAAGAGAAGACATAGTGCAGATAGGAGATCCATGTATCACTATGCGAAGGCCAGGTGAGGATGATAAGGTGTGAATTAAATAGTCATTTTTAATACAGCATTGGTACTTTTCTTATTTTTCTTGTACAGCATTATACAGCATCAAGTGGCCTCTATATGTGTGTAATAGCCTCCCTTTTCATGGAAAAAAGTATTTTTATGAAAAATGAGATATAAATTATTTGAAAAATAATAAAATTTAGTATGATGATTCCAATTTCAAAAATCTTAAAATGATGATAGTTCATTACCCGTCATTAACCAAATTTAAAGGAAATGATAAAAATGTCCCTAAAAACAATTTTTTGTGGCCATTGCCATTGGGTCACCAATGCTTCTTAATATATATATATATATTACAAAATTAAATATACATTAGTGAGATTCTGTTACAGAATTTTATCAAGTCTGGATTGGAATTTACTAACTTCGTATTAGGGATTATCATGTTCGTATTGGGTTTCACCAAGTCATTTTTTCGTTTTGACCGATCCTCTTATATAATTTTACTAAGTTTGGATTAGAATTTATCAACTTCGCTATGGAGATTACCAAGTTCGTATTGGGTTTTACCAAGTCATTTTTTATTTTGACTGATCCTCTTACAAATTTTGCTAAGTCTAGATTCGAACTCACCAAGTTCATGCTGGAGATTACCAAATTCATGCTAGGGATTACCCAACAATCAATACGCATGCAAACGAAGGACTATGTCACAAAATATTTTTCAGTAAAAATTTGAATGTGTTGTGTTTCTCATTCCAATAAAGTTCACATTTTCAAAATATTTGATTGCGCTTTCAATATATGTAATCTAATATTTAATACTCATCGATATGAAACCAATTTACAGTTGAATGAATGATATTTTGTTAAATCTTTATTTTTAGCCACACAGTGTTCTTTCATTTTATTTCACCATCTTTTGGATACTGATCTAGACCAAACTGTAAATTCGGACTTGGTAATTACCAGCATGAAGTTTGTAAATTTGAATCCAAATTTGGCAAAATTTTATAAGAGGATCATAGAAATCATATATAATTTTCTATTTTAAAACATATTTAAAGGTATTTTGAAATCATATGAAATGTCTATTATACCATGAGTCAGAAAAAAATTAACAGTTAAGGATATTTTTGGTTTGAAAAACATAGGCTCCATGTAACCCATATTATTTCCATGGATCCTAACATGGAATCGAAATGACCCAATTTCCATATGGAAATCAATTCCATATTCATTTCTCAATACCAAACATAACTGATATGAAATTTAATTCTAATTTCATATCCATACATCCAATTTCAATGTACCAAATAGGCTAAAAATTAATTTCTTTATGTTCTGTACGTACAATAAAATTTAAAACTAGTTCGCTTAATGATTAAGGGTGTATTTATGTGTTTGTATCAATTAACGTCTCTTTCACCGAGATTGAATTATATAGCAAAAGCTAATAATATTGATGATGTGGGTCTCTCTCTCTCTTTCCCTCCGTGACTTTCTTTCCGTCTTTTTAAGGCATGCGGGTCCCTTTGGGAAGACTTATTTCAATCTTAGGGTGTGCCTTACTGCTATGTACAGGAAGACTTGTTACAAAATTTTCCAACATAATCCAGCTTGATATCTCAAAGCAAAACCCAAAAATAAAAAATATATATTTCAAACTCTGAAGCACAGATATCAAAATAGCTCTGAAGGAACCTCTCTATCGTCCCCATCCCCATCACAGGCCATAATAGTATATTACAATTCTTTCTCTGCTTAGTGGAGTTCAAAAAGCAAAACCCGTCTCTTAAAAAAGCCTAAAACCTCAATGGCGAAGATATTTAAAAGAAAAGTGAAGGAAGGAGAGAAAAAACAACACAAAGCCCTTAGATATAGAGAGCATCTTCATTGGCTCTACCTCAGTACTAGCTCATCAAATTCCAACATTACAGCCTCATAAAACCACTTGCTAGTTCTTATATGTTGTAGCTAGTAAAGGATATACCCTACCCAATTGCTCTTGTCGCCTCTTTTTTACCTTGTATAACTATTTGGTATTGCGTGAATTTCACAAGCATAAAGGATTATAAAAAAAGAAGAGGAACATTCCAATGTTGTCCTTGTGAAAGAAACTGATGATATACATAGGATGAAACCATTCCAAGTTGGTCACCGAAATATATGTTGTACATCGACGCAGCTACATGCGCGCACACACACACTACATATATATGTATATGTATATAAGTCATATTTGGCGACAGACATTGTGATGATTGGTTGGTGATTAGCCATGTTCATGAACCCGGACCGGCCAGTTTGAACCGGAAACCGGCAAACCGGCCTCTAGTCCGATTCGGGTGATGGTTCGACCCCGGTTTAGGGTCAAACCGGTCAACCCGACCGGGTTAGTGGGTTGACCGGGTTGATCTTTTTCTTTTTTAAAAAAAAATTTCCTTTAAAAAACAAAATAATAATTTTTTAAATTTTTAAAATAATAAAAAACATAACTCTTTCCCACACAGGCATATTGTCGCGTTTGCATCTACTCATCTTCTTTTTAACTAGTTTTTAAAAAAGGTTAAATTATTTTAAAATTTTAAATTTGAAGGTTAAAAAATAAAAAAAGAAACCGTACCATATATATTCTGATGTTTTGTTAGGATAAATATTTCAAAATTATAAATAATGTCAGAGAATATATAGGCTACAAGTATATGATTAGTTTAGTAATTGTTACTTTATTAATAATAGAATTTACTACTTTATTTTTGGAATTTTCAATTTTGAATAGTTTGATTGTGTCAATGTGTTACAAGATTTACTTTTTAAATTTTTTTATTCCTCACCGGTCTGACCCCCGATTTGACTCCGGTCTGACCCACTGCCTTATCCGATTCAATCACCGGTCCGGTTTCCTGTACTTTGGTGATTAGTGATTAGATCCCCATTTGTGCTCTCCACTTCTATTGAATCACTGTTCGTAGGGAATATTTTGTACCTTCGCTATCATCAGCCATCAAAGCTTTTGCTTTCCCCATTTTCGCATTTGCAGGTCCTCACTAATATTAATCGTGGAAGAGCCTTTGAACCGCTATAGTGCAAGTGTTCGTGCGTGTGTGTGTTTGCTATTTTATGGGGTGACCACCTTGGACCACGATCCTTGTTGATCTCATACGCATATAGCTTTGTCTCTTCATGAAATTTATTTGTGGCTATCGATTTTTCATCTTTCGCTTCTCTCAGAGATCTGCGTGGGAGGAAAATGATTGAAGTTGAGAAATATAACAACCATGTGCTTTTCCCACATGGAGGGTGCTTTGTGCTTTCTATGAATTGGAGAGCAAATTGAGAAATAGAAAAACCCAGTTTTTCTTCGTTATTGTGGCTAGCTAACAGCACAAGTGAAATCATATGGTCGCGATGTACGCAATTAATGAGTATGTTGTCATCAGATAGGTCAGTGTGCATATACATGTACTAGAATTACATACATGCATCATTTCATATTATTGGCAGTTTTTAGTAATCAGTTTATATATATAGCCAGGAAACGGCCGGTATATACTTAATATGTATTTCTGAATGAACTAACCATTAGATGTATGATTAATTAAATTATTAGTTAACGAAAAGAAGGATGCATCTATACATTCCTACCAGTGCAGTCAAATGATCGTTAGTTGCTATCGAAATACTTTCGTCAATTGTGCAGAGTTTTGTTAAAATAATACAATAATAAGATTAGCTACTGTATATCAATTATATCCATTTCAAGAAAAAAAAAAAGGATCGATTACAATAGGATTTTGAAACGTACAAGCAACTAAGAGCTTACTTCCTGGAAAATTTAGGGGGAATAGCTTATAGATCGTTGTCACTGCAAAAGAATTAAAGCTTAAGTTATGGAGATGGAATTGCCATTTGGACACCACAAAAATGAATGTAAACAGATACATAATTATATTATTTCACACTTGATTTCCTCCGGGACGCGATGATGGTCCATTGGTTTTTATTAAATTTTCTTTTCTACAATCATAGGCATGCATGTATCAGATTGTTTCTGAAACCAAAACCCTAGCTACGACATTGGCTCGAACGATATTCTATATCTTAAGTTTTAACTAATTAGTTTTCTCTTAGCTAGCCACAAAGCTATAGATTATATTCAGTCTGTACTTAAATTATTTATTACCCGCAAACACATAGATTATGCAGCCTGCACAGACAAATGGTAGTGATCACTAAAATCAGTGCATTTTCGACGTTCTCGTGGAAATTCTGTTCCACATACATGTCGCCCTCCTCCTGCTGTTGATTTTTTTCTGGATTTGCTTCTTTCTTTCTTCTCAATTTCTCCACACATATTTGGATTGAAAGAAAATTCTGCGACATATAAATACTTGATAGCTTTTACATTATGATGCGTACACATGGGATTATCAATAGTCAACATATGAAACAACGCGATTATATATATCTTGGCATGACAAAATTATAATATTAAAAGGCACGCAATGTAGATCACAAACTATATATGATTAATGACAGAATCTTGTTGTATGAGAGACAGAGATGCGGGGGAAAAATTGGGGTTCATCGTGCTTTTTGTTGATTGTGGATTAATCTTTTGTTGCGGCTGGTGAGCGAAGCAAAATAGAACGAACCTTTCTTCCACGTTTAATTCTAGTCTGTGAAATATGATCAATCACTGGTCACTAAATGTTAAGAGCGATGGAGACTACTTCATCAAATATAATGCGTCATCTTTCTAGATTGAAACTATACATGAGAAAAAGAAAGAAAGTTTAAAGCAAGATTAAGAAGAAACTATGAAAAAGTAAGAGGAAGATAGTGCAAGTAGAGAGTTGATCGGCAGGAGAGCACGACACACAGGGTTCGCACGGATAATGAGCTCATTTAGGAACGCTGTGAAGAAGTACTTTTACGTAAGTCGACGTAAATATGTTATGGAAATTATCTCATTTTACAAAAAAAATACTGTTGAACATGCTTTTGAGACTTCAAACGGGTTGCCAAACAGCACCAATATATAACATTATATGAAAAGGAAAAATTATTCCCAACGAAGTAAAGTTTTGCATTTTCCAATGAATAACTAAAATGCATATATATATATATATCACATCTCAGATCTAAATGATATCGAGAAAATACACATACATATTAAATATGGAGTGACTGTTGGGGATGGCAATAACTCAAAGCCTACTGCATGCATCCTCCAACAACGTTGTACAGGTGACGCCCCAACCTGAATCAATCGAATTTATGACCAAATTGGCAATTTCGTGTTGTGTGGGGTCTTGTCAACAAGCAACTGATCACGCTAGCGAAAAAGTCCACCAAATGAAAGTTGACCGATCTTGTAATAATACAATAACCATAATATATATTGTGCCTATGTCTTTATTAATATAAAATCTAGATAACTAATTTGTAAATATTATATACAACTACGTAAATTTTGCCTCGATCCTGCATGCATGTATGCATGGCGTGGTTTGGTATTATTGAAGTCATAAAAATACAGATAGATTCAGCGTATGAACACAAGCTTATGCGAATAGATGTTAAATAAGATTAAAAAAATGAAAAGGAAGAAGATGGTCCAAAAAAATGGACAAAAGAGAGAAAGGGATTGAGAAGGAAACAAGAATGAAATTGAAGAGGTGTCCAAGTCGGGACACTGTTCTGGTGGATGAGGGTATAATGGAAGTAGTTTGCTGCGTCGTTAAAAAAATGCTCATAACGATAATATGGTGACGCTGTCCCCACCGCTTGCCACTAATATATATATATATATATATATCATTGTCGCCACCACCATGCATTCACCATTCTCTCTTTTATCTGGGGACCCACCCAAGCCACCTTCACTTGCCATCTTCATTAATTTTTCACAGCTCAAACTCATCTCCTTCCCCACACACATACTCTGATAATATCTTCTCTTCTTCAGTACCAATTTAAAGTGAGAATGATGTTACATTTAATTATTGAGAGTCACTTTCAAATGAATCAGTGGAACAAATCAAGTGTAAAGGTGATATCAGCAAAGCCTGGCGCGCTTGCTTAGGAAGGCCTATAAATAAGAGGGAAGGCTAGCGTTTTACACTTGGGAGACACAAACAAGTTCAAGTGTATGACTCCTCGGTGGTTTTAGCAATAACCCATTCATTAAAGAACAGAGAGAGAGAGAGAGAGAGAGAGAGAGAGAGATGGAAGGAGGAAATAACAATGGATGTTGTTGCGAGAGTTTTGTTCAGAGGTGTAAGCCTTACGTTGCTATGATTTCGCTTCAATTTGGCTACGTTGGGATGAACATAATCACTAAGGTCTCTCTCAACAGAGGGATGAGCCATTACGTGCTTGTCGTTTTTCGCCATGCCTTCCACTCCAGCTATTGCTCCTTTCGCTCTTGTTCTTGAAAGGTATTTAATTACTATATCATTTTCATCTTTTTAAGAATTATTGATCAAACTTTTGAATCCATCTTCTTCCTACTTCTATAGAAAAGTGAGGCCCAGGATGACATTTCTCATGTTCATGGAAATTTTCGTGCTGGGTCTGCTCGGGTTAGTGATTTTCGCGATCCCTTTTGAACTTGAGGCTGTTTGTGTTGGAAGCTAAGTGTTTCTAAATTGGCTTACTCTGTTTCTGCAGGCCTGTGATAGATCAAAACTTATACTACGAGGGACTGAAATTTACCTCCCCAACCTACTCATGTGCCATAAGCAACATGCTCCCTGCAATGACATTTGTGATGGCTGTTCTTTGCAGGTAGTTATTTCCCTACAGAGAAAAAGTTAAAATTAATCTACTCTCTTCCTCTTCTTGTTATGCTTTCTTGTTCATCTGATCTGACAATAATGGCGTAGGATGGAGAAGGTGGACCTGAGAAAAGTTCGATGCATAGCGAAAGTGATAGGAACCATGATAACAATAGCAGGGGCCATGTTGATGACGTTGTACAAAGATCAAGTCATGGACTTTTTCTGGACTCAGTACATGCATCGTCCAAAAAATTATGCCCCAGTTAACTCCTCTGATTCAGCCGAACATGATTGGATTAAGGGTTCTATTCTCCTCATTATCGCCACCCTTGCTTGGGCTTCTTTCTTCATCCTTCAGGTAATTAATTACCTAAACACAACTCGAACCTATTCATATTCACTGTATTACTGTATGAAGAACTCGAAATTGAAGGCATTTTTGGGATAGAGGCGGTGGCGTTAAGGAAATACTCTGCTCAGCTCTCTCTCACAGCACTAGTGTGCTTCATGGGTACACTTCAGTCAATTGCTGTTACTTTTGTGATGGAACACAATCCCTCGGCTTGGAATATTGGCTGGGACACGAACCTATTTGCTGCAGCATATGCAGTGAGTCTCTCTCTCGATTAAGAGAGCGGAACTAATACAAGTCATGTTTGGTGAACAGGGTATAACATCATCGAGCATTGCGTACTATGTTCAAGGGATTGTGATGCAGAAAAGAGGGCCATTTTTTGTGACTGCTTTCAGCCCATTGATGATGATCATCGTTGCCGTCATGGGATCTTTCATCCTCGCTGAAAAAATCTACATTGGAGGATAAAAATCTACATCTCTCTTAAATCAAACCTTTTATAATTCAGCAGATTCATGCGTTTTCTTACCAGTTATTTTCCTTGGGCAAAAAAAAAATACCTGTTATTTTCTATAATTGCGGAAATCATCCACAGCTTTGTCTCTCTTCCTTATCGCATACAGCGACTAATGTAAATGTATGCGCTTGTGAATATTACAGAGTGGTTGGATCGATACTGATCGTGATTGGTCTGTACTCGGTTCTGTGGGGGAAATACAAGGAGAACCATAAGAAAGAAGCGGAGATATTGATCACGAAAACAATCAAAGGAAGCACAGAAAATGGAAGGATGCAAACTGTTCTGGAAAGTATTGAAGAAAATGACACAGAGATGCAAGAGGGTGAAGGCAAAAGATACTCTGTTCCTAAGGTAGCCATTAGTGTTCCAAAAGCCTAAACCACTAGTAGAGACCAAAACAGAGAGAACAACAATGTTTTTGTTTGTTTAGAAACTTCGTTCCGCTAACAGTACAGGTGACACGACGGAATAGGAATGCAGAGAAAAGGAAGAAAGAAGACAAAAGAAGACGAAGAAAGAAGAAGAAGAAAGCACCAGAAATTGTGATCAAGACTGTATATTCAGAATTGCTCAGTATGTTATGTTCACCCGTATATTGTGTACATCCTTCTACTTATACACGTGTTGATAAATAACAAACTAACCTGCCAACTAATTGCTAACAATATAGTAACAAACTAACCAGTCAAGCTAATGATAAGTTGTCACCAAAAGGGAAAGCTAACCGTTTTCTTTTGTACACGCTGTCACTCCCCCCCCCAACAAACTGGAGCATGTATGTTAATCATGCCCAACTTGGACAAGAGAAAGTGAAAAGGTGCTAGAGACAGTGGCTTAGTGAAGAGATTAGCCAGTTGATCTTGGGAACGGATTGGGAGAAGGCGAATGGCTCCACTTTGAACTTTCTCACGAACTAAATGGCAATCCAATTCGATATGCTTGCTTCTTTCATGGAATGTGGGATTTGAAGCAAGTTGAAGAGCAGATTGATTGTCACAATATAATAGGGCAGCTCTTGAATGTGAAACATGAAAATCATTAAGCAAATACAACAGCCATTGAATCTCACAAGTTGTCATAGCAAGTGCTCGATATTCAGCTTCCGAAGAGGACCTGGAAACCGTCGGCTGCTTCTTTGTCTTCCAAGAGATAAGAGAGTTATCAAAGAACACACAATAGCCAGTGATTGATCTTCGGGAATCAAGACAAGCAGCCCAATCACTATCACTAAAGCCTTTTATCTTAGCATTGGAGTTTGAAGGAAAGAACAAACCTTGACATGGTGCAGCTTTGATATAACGAAGAACATGATGGGCTGCTTGAAGATGTAGATTAATAGGGTTAGCCATGAATTAACACAATTGTTGGGTGACAAAAGAAATGTCTGGGCGAGTAGTAGTCAAATACATCAAACGGCCAACTAGCTGGCGGTATGATGTTTTGTCCATTAGAGGAGTACCACCATTTGTGGAAAGTTTAGTATTGCGAGCCATAGGTGTTGAGACAGGACTGCAATCTGAATAGCCTGCATCACATAGTAAATCTGATGCAAATTTGCGTTGGCACAGAGAAATACCAGCCTTACTACGAGCAACTTCAAGACCCAAGAAATACTTGACAGAGAGATTCTTAATTTTAAACTGAGCATCCAGATGTTGTGTGACAATTTCAATCTCAGATAAATCATTTCCAGCTAAGAGAATGTCATCAACATACACAAGTAAAGCTGTAAAACTGGACCCAGTAGCCTTAGTGAACAATGAATAATCAGCCTTAGATTCTTTATATCCAAAAGAAATAAGCACAGAACATAATTTTTGAAACCATTGTCTGCTTGCTTGTTTCAAACCATAAAGAGACTTTCTAAGTTTACAAACCAGTGAAGAATCTGAGCAATGGAAACCAGGAGGCAAAACCATATATACTTCCTCATCAAGGTCTCCATGCAAAAAGGCATTATTTACATCAAGTTGCTGGAGGTGCCAATTATGTGTGGAAGCTAGAGCAAGAAGAAGCCTTACGGTGGTCATCTTAGCAACATGTGAGAAAGTATCAAAGAAATTAATTCCCTCAATTTGAGTGAAACCCTTGGCAACCAAACGGGCTTTGTATCTGTCAAAAGAGCCATCTGATCTGTATTTCTTGGTATAGACCCACTTACACCCAATAGGAGATTTTCCAGGGGGTAAAGGGGTAAGAGTCCAAGTATGATTATGTTCTAGAGCACGAATTTCATTGGTCATAGCATATCTCCAAGGTTGAAATTTAGATGCTTGGCGATATGAGGTAGGAATATCATCAGAGGATATAGTTAAACAAAAATGTTTGTAAGAGGGTGAGAGAGATTGATAAGATAAAGCAGAAGAAAAGGGATATTTATTACCTGAGGAGAAAGATGCAACTGAAGTATTAAGGGAAGGATAGTAGTAATCCTGCAAATATGATGGTGGTTTTCGTGGCCTGGATGAGATACGGATAGGTGAAGAAGTAGGTAGGTTTGTTGGTGATGAAGAGTCATTATGGTTCATGAGAGGTGTATTGGTAGAGATGGGATTCTGGTTAAAGAAATGAGCAGAGGGGATGTCTGAATCAAGATTTACAGCACTATTAACAGTTGGAAGAGGAATAGCAGGAATTTGTGAGGTAACAGTTGTGTATGGGAAATATGATTCATGAAATGTGACATCCCTAGAAATGAAGATTTTGTAGGAATGTAAGTCTAGGAGGATATAACCTTTAGTGTGTTCAGGCAATCCTAAAAAAATACACTTGGAAGCTCTTGGGTCAAATTTCGTGCGATGATGATAAAAGGTGCAGGCATAGGAAAGACAACCAAATACTCTTAATTCACAATAAGTTGGGGGTTGATTATAAAGAAGTGTGAAAGGTGTATGAGAGTGAATAATGGGAGAAGGTAGTCTATTGATGAGGAAGGCAGCATGAGCAACAGCAAAACACCAGTAAAGCTTGGGTAGTTTGGCTTGAAATAAAAGGGCTATGGCAACATTTAGTACATGTTGGTGCTTCCTTTCAACAATTCCATTTTGTTGAGGGGTATCAATATAAGAGGTTTGATGGATAATGCCCTTAGAATGATAAAATGAGTGCATAGAAAATTCAAGGCCATTATCTGAGCGAATAATTTGGATTTTGGTGTTGAATTGGATTTCAACTCGGGAAATGAAAGACTGGAGATGGATTCTAACCTCAGATTTGGATTTCATGAGAAAAAGCCATGTAAATCGACTGTAGTCATCCGCAATAGTTAAGAAGTATTTAAAACCTCTGATTGAAGGGATGGAAGAGGGGGCCCATATATCAACATGAATGAGAGAAAAAAATTTATTGCTCACAGAAGTGCTTACAGGAAAACTCAATCGTTTTTGTTTAGCTAGGTGACATACATCGCATGGTTCATGCTTAGTAATACAGGGAATCATAGGAAACTGTTGATGTAAAAGCTTTAAGGTGGAGTGTGAAATGTGACCTAGACGATGATGCCACAAATCAAATGATGGTGAAGCTGCTGGGAGTGTGAAAACTGAATTGGCCACTTGATGCTTGAATTTTGCAGGATGAAGAAAATATAACCCTTCAAATACTTCAGCTGTACCAATCGTCCTCCAAGGGGAGAGGGCCTGGATATAACAAATGGAAGAAAGGAAAATGAAACAACAATGAGCAGATAATGTAAGTTTAGAAACAGAGAGGATATTGAAGGCAAAGTTAGGGATATAGAAAACATTATTGAGTGTCAGAGAATCAGAGAGACGTATGGTCCCTGTGATGGTGGCAGTTATGTGAGTATTATTAGGGAGTTTAATAGAGATAGGGGCAGTAAATCTATATTCAGAGTATAAAGAAAGAGAATGGCAAATGTGGTCAGTAGCTCCTGTATCAATGATCCAAGAGTCATGTATAGAAATGGCAATAGAATTACCTGGACTGTCATGTGAGGTAAGAAGAGTGTTGAGGTTATGAACAGCAGGCACATTAGTGGATGAGGTAGTGGATGGCGCTGAATGAGTAGGAAGTGGTGCTGATTGAACAAGTTGTAGTAATTTTTGATATTGTTCTGAGGTAAACTGGGGTGAAGGAGTAGGAGAGACATTATGACCTTTATGTGTCTGTGCTGGAGCAGAAAAATGAGGCTAGGACTGATAGACGGATTGGTTGCGAAATTTGAAGCCTGGTGGGAAACCATGCTTACGGTAGCATGTTTCTATGGTATGCCGTGGTCGATTGCAATATGTGCAAAACTTGGCATTTATGTCTTTGTTTGAGACTCCAGGGAGTCGTGGTGGTCCTTTGTGAAGCATAATCATAGGTTCTGTGCCTATATTCATCTCTCATTCTTGCTGTAAGATCAAGGAGAAAATCTTGTTGACTGATGGTAAGGGCTCTAATAACATGATCTAGGATTTGACATTAACAAAACGGTCATTAAGACCTTTCAGAAAATGGATAGCATAATCTTGCTCGCGGTATCTGTGACAACAGTAGATAAAATTGCAAGGACATTTTGTAAGGGGACGAAGGCTGATAAACTCATCCCAGAGAATTTTGAGTTTGGTGAAATATTCATTGATAGGGACGTCTCCTTGTTTGAAAGTGTAAATTTCTTCTTGCAACTCAGCAATACGAAAAATATCGCTCTGAGCAAAGCGATCTTGCAAATCATTCCAAACATCATATGCTTTATCTAACCATAAAACGCTTTGAGCAATAGTAGGAGAAAGAGACTGTGTGAGCCAACTGCTTACCATCGTGTTACAGCGCAACCAAGCAGAGTATAATGGATCTAAGCTTAGTGGTGCTGTGATGGAACCATCCACAAAACCCAACTTGTTCTTAGACTGTAGAGCAACCTTCATAGCACGAGACCATGTATGGTAGTTAGATTCGGTAAGAACAGAACTAATAAGAACCAAGGATGGAGTTTCATTTGGGTGCAGGTAATAAGGGTTTGCGAGAAGTTGATTGGGATCAGCAACAACGTTATTGAGGGTGGAGGATCTGGTTACATGGGTGTCGGTGGTTGCCTCGGCAGCGGTGGAAGAGCTCATTATCGCTCTGATACCATGACACGACCTTACGGAATAGGAATGCAGAGAAAAGGAAGAAAGAAGACAAAAGAAGACGAAGAAAAGAGAAGAAGAAAGCACCAGAAATTATGATTCAAGACTGTATATTCAGAATTGCTCAGTATGTTCTGTTCACCCGTATATTGTGTACATCCTTCTACTTATACATGTGTTGATAAATAACAAACTAATACATGTGTTGATAAATAACAAACTAACCTGCCAACTAATTGCTAACAATATAGTAATAAACTAACCAGTCAAGCTAACGATAAGTTGTCACCAAAAGGGAAAGCTAACCGTTTTCTTTTGTACACGCTGTCAACAGGGAAATCAATTCAAAATCATACTAAAATCCGTAAATACCATATTGAAATCCATAAAAACTATCTAAAAATCCGTAAACTCGTTTCTTCCAACGGAATTCCCAAACACACAATAACTGTTATGCTGAGGTTTTTTTTTACTTTGATCCCCTGTAATTTTTACTCGTAACTGGGTTTAAACTTTTTTTTTGGTTGCGTTTTGGTTAAGAGAGACTAGTATGAGGCAAATAGTGATTGTATCCGTGATGTAAACTTGTGACAAATTGTCATCTTGTTCAAATGAGAATTAAGAGATTGCTAAACCACTCACTCTGTCTTCGATGGCATAAGAAACCAGACAAGACAACCTTATTGGTTCATACGCTTGTGTTTTAGAGAACAAATTAAACAGGAAAGAGTGATCCCATCCCATCCTTGGATTATTATTAAGAGCTGACTTAAATTTTTTATACTAAAGCCTGAAGAAGGGTCTAATCATTACATGAAAATTCTCATTTTTCAGCATCTGATACCTGTTATTTTCCCCCACCTAGTTAGTTCAATTCATCTTATTGGTACTTGAAAACAAATATAAGCTTATCCATCGTACAAGGCATGATTTTTCAGTTGTACAAGCATGTAATCAACAGAAGTGAAGATTTACCATTATGTCCATCTTTTTATCAGATGCACAGTTACACAGCTTAAAAGAATCTGGCCTGAATGCCTGTTGCTAGCAGAGTATTAAAGGATAACCTAAAATAGGAAATGATTCTTGGTGGGTCACGTTAACCACTTGGATTTTTTTGCATGTGAGCGCTCCAAGATAAAGTTATATCTTTCTGTTTTTTATTCAGTTTGTTAACTTCTGCAAGATTGACAGTACCTGCATGCTGCATGAATAGAAACCTGAAAATTTTTAAGCAAAATTCTTAGAAACTTTCTCTTATTGTGAATATGTTATGAACACAGATCCAAATGGAAAGACAAATATCCCAAAAGGTCAAAAGATGAACCTATTAGGAGGAAGAGTCCCCTTGAACTTATAAACTACATCACATGTGTAAGGCTCCCTGATACAGTCGGACAAAGCCCCTTTGGAACATAAAAGAACTTGTAATCAAGGATGATATATGTCTTACAGCATTGATCCCTGTTGTGTGTGTGTGGGCCTCCTTATTACTTTTAGGTACAGATTCGTGTTTATGGTGAGGTTTCTCCATTCAGAGTTATGAGACCTGGAAATAATTTGAACGTAAAAAGAAAAGGGTTATGATGCAATTTTAACAACGAAGTTTTTCGTGAAGAGCGTCTGGCAGACTGGCACCATTAAATTTCGAAAGGAGCAAAAATACACATAATGTTGACAAAATGGTGCACATTTGACAATGGTAACGGAAATCTAGTCCCTTGAAGAATATTCTTTTCGTGTAGTAATTAACAACAATCCATTCCAACTGCTGGCACAATTCAGGCAAGACATGCTTATTTTACTTGATGGCTGATTATATGAATAGCCCATGTTCCTCAAATTTATTCCCCTTATCTTTGTGAACTTGCAAGAGATACTATGCTCTCTGTTTACGCATGTAAGCATATTTTTTTCCCACTGAAGATCTCTCTGGCAGGGAATAACATATATACATCAGCAGCCACCATTGGGTGACGCAAGCAGGTGCATGGGCTTAAGAATTTTAGGCAATCAGAGACATGCATGCATGGATGCATACATACAAACAATCCCTGGAAAATCCATCTTCTAAACCAGATTCTGTAGGCTGATTATCAAATACCAAGTCCCATCACCGTCTGCATCCATATCCATATATAGATCAATCTGATTGGATAAGCCAGTATATATACATTACTCCATTATAACACAGTACCAGGCAGCCAACTCCACCTTTTGCCCTTGACTTTGATTTGCATTCATTTCAGATCATTAAATACCCTTTATATATATAATGTAATATCGTCACGCTTGAGATTTCTATGAGGATCATTTTGAATATCAGAATGAAAATACATTCAGGATTATTACTGCTGGTTTAGTATATGAAGACAGGAAGGAGCAAGAAATCAAGGAAAGTTGTTTATAAATATTGTCAGTGGTTGGACGTAATAGTGCAAGTTTCATTAGTTCACAGAGCTCCCAAACGGGGTTCAAGAGGAAAGATTAAAGTGGGAGTTATACTAGTTTTTTGGAAGTTGAAGTTAATTTTAAGTAATAAATAAGTGGAAAATATTATAGTGGATGATGAGGTAGCATTATAACAGGTGTATGTATGAGACAGACAACGATATTGCTGGCCTAAGCCAGATTAACTAGCAAATGACATTCGAAATCTCTCGAAAGAGTTTCAAGATATGTTTTCTCACGATGTCATCCATCACCCGCTAGTTATTTAAAAGGAATCTATTTGAACCAAATATTAAGCATTTCTGCTAATAATCCTGGAACTTAACAGGCTAGATAAAAAACAGATAATTAACATCATTTAAATGTACACACACCAAAATGAACTCCACTTCCTGGTGAATGACACGCTTACCGTTCAATGAACAAAATCATGGCCACGTATGTGTGTCTCTGTAAATGTACACACACAAATAAATATACACACTAGTAGCTATATATATATATATAATGCAGTACTGTATAAACTATTTTGATTTGAAGCTGAGTGGGTGAGTACTTCGGCAACAAATCAATGATGAAGCTAATCATGAAACTAAAGTTGACATCACATGTATTAATTCTAAAAATATTTTGGTTATATTGTATAACGCAAAATAATATACTGCTGGCTTAGTCATGGGATAGTATGGCTTGTTCCTGCATGATCTTGCTATAGCCGTGCGATCTTATGACTAGCGATGCTTTGAAGATCAATGGCTGAGATGCAAAGGTAACAACTTAGGTTCTCCACATATCATTACTATCTGAAAGGAGACAGAGAAGATAAGTTTGAGAAAAGCCCTGTGGATTCGTGTGGATGAGATATTGAAATTGAATATTTAGTAGAGATATTTATGGAGACATATTTTAATAATGTATCCCTTTTTTATATTTAAATATTAATCGTATTAGTGGATGGTAAATGCCTAAATGGTAGGTGGAGACGGGAGAGTGTTGAAATTGACTTGATGATGAAAATATAGGACCCGTTTGGATTAGCGGTGGAAAATGTGATTTTTTTATGGAAGCTATTTTAAAAAAAATCTGAGTAGAAGTCAAGAGTGAAACGTAATTTATGTTTGGATTAATATTGGAAAAGTAACTTTTTTTTAAAAGGAAAATCCGTTTGGATTGCTCATTGCACCTTAGTCACTGCGCATTCCAATTTATAGCTGATTGTTCATCCACACTCCTATCCTGAGTCATTTTTCAATCTCCAAGAAACTTGCGCAACAAACACAAGTCTTTGGAAAAATCATGCACCTGCACAAAGCTAGTGGTCATAGTTAAGGGAGCTCAAGACATTTAAAGCCTCTAACGTGCTCAAGAGGGCACGCGTCTCGATAACTCTTCATCATCACAACATCTCTCAGCTTCCTTACTGATCAAAACGCTCTGTGAGTAGCTCTATCTAGCTAGAAAACTCTCTATAAAGGAACTCATGTAACACGCACAATCTTAGGAGGACCACATCATAAAACTTAATAGTTAAGCCCAAGGCTTTGTGCGGCTCCAACTTCAAGGTAAAATTTTTTATATGAGACCATAACAAAACTCCTGGGTTGGTACCAAAACTCGAGTTTTGTCCCCATTGATGAGTTTAGTATCAAGGAGGAAGGATAGGGATTGATAAGTTTGTTATCCACCATTGACAAATTGATATGTCGGATTGACAAGTCATTAAGTTGAACTGACAACTCCGTTACCCACACCTAATATAACTTGAGAGTTTTGAAGCAAAAACTCGAGTTTTGGCTTTGTGGCATGATGACTTCTTCCCTGGGGATGACAACGAATTGTAAAATGAAGGAGATCGAAATGCTCCTTCTCTAGCTCAGCGATGGCGACTTATGCTCTCAGTGGTGGTGACTTCTCAGCCTCTTATTGATGGCAATAGCGACATCATCTTCTTCGACTCTCGGTGCAACGTCTCCTCAGACGATCACGATGGAATGTTACGGCAATGGATTTGAAACTGCACTTCAATGGAATGCTTTCATAATTGAGGGCTTATGGGTAATTGTATATCATATCCATATTTCACCAAGGTCCCAAGGGAACATTCCGTAAGAGTGCCAAATTCATGGGACATTTTAAATATTATGCTGCTGCCATGGGACCTTGCTGCTATTTTCCAAAAAAAAAAAGGGAAAGCAATCATATTAACTAGCTCTCAGTTAAATTAGTTAGTTATTGGACGGGATGAGTATGATGCATATATATATATATATATATACCTGCAAGCTGCAAGACCATTTCTTTTAATTTAGTGGTTTTTTTAATCTATTTAATTCACAAGTATTTATTTTTTTATTTGAAAAGGGAGCCGCAAAATAAAACAATCTGCTTTTTCAAAATATGGGCATGGGATCATAAAACAGATGCAGGCAAATGTATCATCCCTGGTTGGCCTCATGCACGAATCATTCTTATTTTGGGCCCTTCGATGGAGGCAGTTTTCTCAAGCATGAGGCTTTTGAGTCTAATTCAGTGCAAACACTGTTCTTTTGCACTGGGCCTCTCCATGCCGTGGATCCAATGGTAAAATTCTGTGTTAGAGGGGTGATCCTTTTCTTTTTCGTCAGCTGAGGTGATATATTTTTTTGTTGCTAAGAAAAGGGAAAATTATGATACATATACTTTAAATTTCCGTTAAAAGGTTTGCCCATATTTAGTACTGGATAATGTTTTAAACATAGTTTTTTATTTACTTTTGTTAGAGATATTAAAAAAGTTTAATAGAGTACTTAAATTTTTTTGCATTTATTATTTTTCTTTAAACTTGTTCGTTTAATAATTCAATTATATATAATAAATATCTTTAGACTGTGTATTTATTTTAATAAAAATTAATTTATTTTTAGTCTATCCAAAACTTGAGTGGCTCACCAACTCCGCCTCCGTCCTCACCAACTCTCTGTGGGTCCCTTGATCACTCAACCACCGCCAAACCACTACTCAATGATGAACCATCTCTTTATTTAAAGGTCTCACGCTCATCCAGGAGGGTTGGTCCGACTGATTGTTCAGGGGAAGGCAAGGTGTCGCGTATCCATCAGGTCTTGGGCTCGAATCCTGGAAAGTCCCGGTGCACTCCGGGGTGACCCCGAATTAGTCTGGGTCCGAAAGGATCCGAAACACCGGGAATGAAATACCCTTTCATCACTAAAAAAAAGTCTCACGCTCGCCCACACATGGGGAAAGCGTACACCGCACACACTCGACTCAACCCAAGCACGCGTGATCATATCCATGACCCGATTTCTAGTCCATCACGTATTTACGCATGAGTTACTTGATTTTTAAAGATAAAATTAAAAAAATTTAAATATAATATTTAAAAGTATACATTTATATGCATTATTTAAATTATAAATCAACTTACAAGTATTATTAATTAATTTGTAAAAAATAAACATCGTACTTTACTGTTTATATTCGGAGGATTGAAGGATACAATGCAACAAACCAGCCTAGTACTAATTTCCCCACCACCTGACAACGGATGGCTCCGAGTCCGAGGTGTGCCCTCAACGTCTTCCACACGCAGTCTGGTCATTAACGTTAATCCCACTTCACTCTGTTTAATCA
>JANTPZ010094118.1:0-10741 GCA_025593235.1 Vachellia pachyceras
TATATATATATTAAATTGCGATATAAAACATTCTTGAGTTGATTTCTAAAATTTATGATCATCCTATCAAACTAATAGTACACTACTTTCCAAACATACCCTTTCTCCTTTCCTTGTTTCCACCGGCAAGACTTTATAATTGATCTTTTTATTAAATGCGACTTTTTAGTTGAAATTTTGGCTGCATATGATCTTTCAATATTTGTCTCTCATATTTCTAAAATACATACATATATATTAAATATATGTTTTGTATCAAAAAAATATATTAAATATATGTAATTAAATGTTGGACAATTTTACTTTTAAATAATATTTAATTTTTATATATTTTTAGAATAATTTGAATATCCACTTTTGTATTTTCAATTTTTTTATAAAACATTAAATTTTTTAATTTTTATCATTTTCTATAAAACATATACAATAATATATATGTATCTGCATTATTTAATGAGATCCATCTCCTTTTAATTCATTTTCTATAAAAATTAGTTCTCAAACATTTATTCAAATAAATTTTTATTTTGTTAAAAAAATCACTCTTATAAGTTACAATATAAATATGAACTACGTTACATCATCTCACTTTTACAAAAAAAAAATTCCTTTTTCAAAAAATTATTTTACCAAAATCTTACTTAAGAGCAAGCGCCTATATTTTTTTTTTTTGCGCTTATATTATATTATCCCAAGAAATACTCGTATCGGGACTATCCTTAAATTTCAGCGCAGTCCCGACCCAGAACGGTGCATTCAAGTTGCCATCGCCGCCCTTCTCGTCCTCAGCTGATCCTAGGGCTTCCCGGAACAAGGTTTCGTAAGTTTCTGAGCCTTTCCTTTCAATCAAAAATGGGGAAGAAGAGACCCAAGGAGCCCCAGGAAAACCCTAAAAGCAACGGTGCTTCCGACATATTTAGCAAGCTATTCGGTAATGTAGCGGAACAGGGCGTCAGCTCTTCTCTATTCTCTGATAGCAATCCATTTCGGAAGACGCCTCTTGAAACTGGTTCAAGTTTCGGCCTAACCAATAATACCGAAAACGCTGGTAGCGCGGTCTCTGGTAGCCCTGATTCCGAATTGCTGAAGAAGAGGAAGAAAAGCAAAGAGAAGAACTCTTCTTTTGATTCAGATAATGCCTTTGACGCTTCGAGGAAGAATTCGAAATCCGGTTCCGACTTGAACCGTCCTTCGGTTCCCCAATCGAATAGAGCACCGCAGGATGGCGAGACCAAAGTGCCTGATTTGGGTGCACGGGCGACTGCATTGTCGAAGAAAGAAAATATTGTGCCTACGAAAGGCAAGGAGAGTGGTGAGCTTGCGGATGACGACATGGAGAAGAGAAAGAAGAAGAACAAGAGAAAAAGAGATGACGTTGAGAAGGAATGGGAATTAAAGAGGTATGGGGCAGTGGTGGAAGAGCAAGATGACGGGGAATTGTTGGGGAAAAATGTTGTTGGGACCAAGAGGAAGACGCTTGATAATCCTGCCGACATGTTGGTAACGAATGAAGGTTTTGATGATGAGGAAAAGCTCTTGAGAACCATATTTATTGGGAATTTACCGCTCAAGGTGAAAAAGAAGACTTTATTGACGGAGTTTAAGAAATTTGGGGAGGTTGAATCTGTGAGGATTCGTTCTGTTCCAATATTAGAAGTAGGTGTTCCTTTTCTCAATTGATTTGTTTAATTTATGCTCTTTACTACCGTGTAAAACTTCAATTTTTTTTTGTTGGTTTGGATCCTAACTTTATGTTTGTTTATAATTGATCAGACCAAAAAACCTAGAAAGGGAGCTATCCTTTCGAAGAAAATCAATGATGCTGGTGATAGGTAACGCTTTTCGAACAATTGACATCATCTCAAGAAGTTGGTTGCTTCTTTGTAGAAAATGCGATTGTTTTGTTTTGTATGAATGGTTTTTAGCATCTAGTTTAATATATTGATTATCAAGTTGAAGCTTGTTTATTTCAGTTTGGAAAAATCATCCTCTTCAAGTCTGATGCTTGGCTATGGAGGGCTAAAGAAAGTTTCATTTGTATTTTCAGAAAATCATGTTTCTTAACTGAGGAATTTTTATTTTTTTAATTTATTAACTTTGCTTTAGGCGACTTAAAGATGGTCTGATGTAAATACAGGGACATTTCATCCTTGGCATGTTTATGAATTCAATTCAAGTGAACTAATTTTTGTCAGGCTGTTAAATGTTCTCATCTTAATGATGGAAAATCATGTGGGAAAGTGAAAAATTTTGCCAATCAATATGTTCAAGTTCGAAACAATGTACTTAGTGTTAGATATGCAATAACTTTGAAGCTGCTCTCCCCTACTCTATTCATTTAGTGTTATTCTGCAATGATCCCTATTTTATGCAAATCTAGTAGTTGGATATCTATGATTCTTTAATTTAGGTTGTTTGTTCGACAAACAATTCCATGTCACACAAAAACTTGATTCTTTGTATCTAATTGAGAAATGGCTTGACCTATACAGGAGAATATGTTATTTCTACTTTGATGCCTATATTTTTAGTGGTGAAACTATAGTTGGACCCTATGAAATAATACTTATACCTGTCCGGTTTATGTCTCTTGCAGAAAGTTAGTGGACATTGTTTTTAGATTTCTTTTATTGTCACTGTATTGTATCATTAGACATTTCTAACTGACAAATATTGTATTTTGTAGTGTTCATGCATACCTTGTTTTTAAGACAGAGCAGCAAGCACAGGATTCGTTGTCCCATAACATGGCTGTGGTATGGTTTCTTTCATCAAAGTTCGCTGATTAAAAACTGGGCTTGCTAATTTTTTTGAGGTTTCATGTTTGTGTATAATTGTTTGCTTTGGTTTTTCATTATGCATGTAGGTTGGAGGAAATCATATTCGTGTTGATAGAGCATGCCCACCTCGCAAGAAACTTAAAGGAGATCATACTCCACTGTATGATAATAGGAGAACTGTTTTTGTTGGGAACCTCCCATTTGATGTAAAGGTGTGTTTCCTTCAATGGCTATTTATTTGAGTTCATAGACTTGCATTGTTGTTGCCTATGTTTATTATTGAATAATATAACATGTCATTCTTCTCTGCAGGATGAAGAACTATATAAACTATTTTCTAGTATGTCCAACCTGGAATCCAGCATAGAAGCAGTTAGAGTCATTAGAGATCCTCATTTGAATATTGGGAAGGGCATCGCCTATGTGCTGTTTAAGACAAGGGTATCATGTTTTCCCCAATAAGATTGTTGATATATTATGATTTAGTTTTCTATTGCTTTGCTACACTTTTAGCTTAAAAGTTGTCAGGATTATTGTTTTCATCTACTTTTCACGGAGCTATGTGTGGTTGATAAATCCTTTAGGGCCTGATTATTTTTAGGTTTATTTGTAATCTATCTCATAGACGAGGATATTTCAGTTCGAAGCTGACACCTCTCTGGATCGTTGTTTGCTTGTTTCTGTATTCATTGGCCACTTGACATATGTGCCATGTCGCTAATTATGGTTATTAGATGCACGCAAGTGCATAGAGGTCTGGGTTCCTGGTTTACCTTGAGAACATGTGTTCTTGACACTAGTGTGATAATAGCTAGTCATGGTGTGAATTTTTTTGTATGGTAAGTTAGACATGACATGTCTATGACTACTCGCCCAAGAAGGGTTAACTTTTTTTTTTTTTTTAGAATGATTTTTCTTTAGAAATATTTATGTATTGGAAGAATATGCAGACTCCAGAACTGTGCATGCTTCTAGAGTAGTGAAGGCAATATGAGGAGATTGAGAATATCTGTAAGATCAATGACCATGCTGAAGTTCAAGTATGCAGGGAATGAAATGAAGTGGGATAATTTATGGCAAAAAAGAGAGTAAATCTAGAGGATTAGGGAATATAAAGATGAACCAGTCAGCTAGGTTGTACTTTTTTTTTTTAAGCAACTAGGTTGTAGTTATACAATTGACTGTGACATTGTGTTGATTTTGGTTGCTTTGTGCAACTAATTGCTCCTTGATTTGAATTGATTACGATTAAAATTTGTCCTTGATTGAGAAGAATAGGTGGACTGTCTCCAGGTCCTGTTTCCTGAAACCTAATTTGTAAATCGCACTGAATACAATTATCTCTTGTAAACGCAGGAAACTGCTAATTTTGTTGCTAGGAAACGGAACTTGAAGCTTCGAGACCGAGAGCTGAGACTTTGTCATGCAAAAGCGGATGCCACACCGTCCAGACATGCCACGCCATCCAAAAGGTCAAACTCAGGACCGCAACAGGCTTCTGGTACACCTGCAAAGAAGGCAGCCATGGCTTCAAGGTCTCCTTCAAGCAGTATTAACAAGACAAATAAGAAGTCCAATATGTCTTACCAAGGTTTGAGGGCAAACAAAACTGTTGTCCATAAGAAATCAAGAACTCATGGAGGTGAGCAAACGACAGAGCGCAAGACGAAAAGACCATCAGTTGCTGCCAGAAAGGCTAAACTAAAAGCAAAATTGCCAAAGGAAGACGGTTCATCAAAACCAGCAGCCAGGAAACGCAAGCTTGACAGTCGAACTCCAGATAGCTCCATACGAAAGAAGAAATTTAAGAATAGGTAGAGAATGATGTGACAGTATAGAGGTGCTCTAAAATGCCTCGAGAATTTGCGTACACATTGAAAAATGAGTTTATTCCCTTTGGTATTGAGATATCTGATGTACTTCACTCAGTAGAGAAATTAAATTAAGCCATTTGAGTTTTGTTTTGAAAATAATGAAAATTACGTGGGGAATAAAATATGAATGACAACATTAAATAATCTATTATAGGAGTGCCAATAGTGAATTCCTATTTTTATTGTTAAAAATTAGAGGGGCAAATATGCCTTTGACTTTTTAGAATTCTGAATCCCCCTGATTATCATATTTCATTATTGAAATTGCTCGGTGCTATTTAGCATCAAAACCATGATTTCTTAAAAAATGTATACAAATACCTCTATCATCAAAATATAAATTTTTTTATTTAGGTTCATGTTTGTCCAAATTTTAATAAATTAAAAAATGGTTTGGGGTCACCTACAATGAGAAAAGAAAATATGGCTACTGCATTTAACGTAACACAAATAAAAAGAATTGTATTGATGAATCTTGTTGAAATATAAAGTAATTCAAGTGATTTGGAATGTATGGGAGATGAAAAAAATTGCAAAGTACAAAAGAGAGTGATGAGAGGTCCTGGAATGTGTATAATGTGAGATACAATATGAATAAATAAGTGGTTTTCATCATTTGTCACACGTCCATTCCGTCCAATGGTCTCCTGAAATCTACCGGGCAGATGCTGGATCTGAGGATCTAATGTAGCAAGTGTTTGTCGCTCATACTGCCCCTATTCCATTTGTAAGGAAGTCGTAAAGCCATGCTTCGTCTGTTGCGCCTATTTGTCTGAAGGGTAAGGATGTGGCTGAAGCGTCGAAGAAGAGGAAGCTCTTGAAGGGTGAGACGAGCGGGTCCACGGTCATGGAAGTCCTAGCCATCATGTTGCTATAGCTTATCTTGAGTATTGTGTGAAAGGTTCGCGTCGGTCAGTCGCTGCATGTCATGGATGCGTATCGAAAAGGGAATGTTAGTACAGCAGCGATTTGTGTTTGTTGGGCTTCAACCGTGTTGATTCTGTCCGTGTGTGGCATGTTTGGCTTATCATGGCTTCTGTTTTGCATGAATAGAGTTTAGGGTTTCTTTTTTCCCCCCCAGTATAGTGTCCTCGTACTAGAGGTTATTTTGTTCGAGACATTATTTCATACCAAGTGTGGTCATTTCTTTTAGTGGGTATTCGAATTTTAGTCACCATATTATGAGAGACCGATCTCTTCCACAAGATTCAACATCTCTTGGTTGGATGAGTAGAGATTTGATTATTCTAATTGTGTTTCATAAGCATGAAGAAGCCAATAACATGGCTCTTGGTGTTGCTGCATCACCTTGGCCACTAAGGTACCACACCTTTGTTCAGTATACTTTTGTGAAAAATGCATGCTCCATCACCAAAGTACTATACTTTCGCACAATTTTCTTTACACACATAACAAACAAATAACTTTGTTATTTGGTATTAATGAATCAGATTTGAACATGGTCAAGTCTAATAGGAAATAGCTCTAAGAATGAAGTAAAACCCTTCAAGAAAGGCAAACATAAAGGCAACCAACCAGCTTAATGATTAGCCCTATGTGTAGGACCTCACCCTATATTACTCATGTTTATATATAGTAAATTGTTTCCAAAGCCCATTGGCAAAAAAAGAGAGAAACAAAGAAAGAAATTGTTTTCAAAGAAAATAGTACAATGACAATGATAATCGGATGATAAAAATACAACTCAATTCTTCTTAAATACAATTGAATGTTTATTACTTCATTCTTAGAGCTATTTCCTATTAGACTTGACCATGTTCAAATCTGATTCATTAATACCAAAGAACAAAGTTATTTGTTTGTTATGTGTGTAAAGAAAATTGTGCGAAAGTATAGTACTTTGGTGATGGAGCATGCATTTTTCACATATACTGAACAAAGGTGTGGTACCTTAGTGGCCAAGGTGATGCAGCAACACCAAGAGCCATGTTATTGGCTTCTTCATGCTTATGAAACACAATTAGAATAATCAAATTCTACTCATCCAACCAAGAGATGTTGAATCTTGTGGAAGAGATCGGTCTCTCATAATATGGTGACTAAAATTCGAATACCCACTGGAAGAAGTGGCCACACTTGATATGAGATAATGTCTCGAACAAAATAACCTCTAGTATGATGACACTATACTTGGGGGAAAAGAAACCCTAAACTCTATTCATGCAAAACATAAGCCATGATAAGCCAAACATGCCACATACAGACAAGGGACCACCCTAACGTCTTGGCTTCAAACCAAGGAGATAGATTGAAGTGGGTTTGCGTTGATTTTGTGCGTCATTATGCTTGGGTCTATCCCCATCATATCTGCATGCAACCAGGCGAAACAATCTATGTTGTTGAATAGAACAATTAAAAGCATGCCTTTCGTGGCTAGAGACAAGTCCACTCCCACATAGACTGTGTTCGTGTTCACTATCGTCAATGACGACCTCCTCTGGCTCATCTTCTGTTGGAGCATCCTTCTTATGGCCCATGGAGGGATGTTGGGATTGCTATGCTGATGCGCCTTTATAAGATTTCAATGACACTTGGAAACAACATTCTCTAGACGCCTTCTGGCCTCCAACAATCTATCTTACCTCTCATGGTGTGTAAAATTTGATGACTCGATGGAGTGTAGATGGGAAAACTTTCATTTAGTGGATCCAAGGTCCCCCAATAGGGTGTCGGTCCATGACTTGATATTTTATTGACACATTCCTCCCAGTCATAAGCATTAGGAGCATTACCTCCCCTACTATGCGATCGAGGGGCCTCGTTCCTAAAGACCAGCACTGACGGGGCACATGTTATCTATGACTCGACACCTATCTCGCTTACAACATTCATGTAGACTATGTTTACGGAGCTACTTAGATTAACTAGCTCACGTTTAATATCAAAATTTTCAAGGAAAATGGATATTGCCAATGTATCGTTATGGAGGTAGCCAAAGCCTATTTATCTTATCCTCGGTGAAGGTGAGTCAAAAGATACGATAGGCGCGTCGGTCGCGCCAGTCCGGGTCTTTGGTCTTTTAGCAATATTGTTTACCGGGTTCACAATAGCATCATCTACTGGATTCACAACAACATTGTCTATCGGGTTCACGACATCATCGTGGTTGGTTCATGCTTCCCCTCATTGTTTGCTCGTTGGACCTTCTATTAAATCATGTCTTCTCCAGGGCTTGTGAATTGGGTTTCAGACTGGTCTAACCCAAGTCATTTTCTGGGCATACAATCCTTAGAATTTGTCAATCCCAACTGCTTAACTTATCAATGGTGAATAATGAACTTGTCAATTCCAGCAGTTCAACTTGTCAATGGTGGGTATTGGATTTGTTAATTCCAGCTGCTTAATTTGTTAAAAATCTAAACTCGAGTTGTAAGGGCAAACTTGAGTTATTGCTTGTTTTGAAGCCCAAACTCGAGTTTTTTTAATAAAACTCAAGTTATATCGGCTACGACTTGTCAATCCCAACTACTAATAGGGTGGGTAATAGACTTGTCAATACCAATAGCTCAACTTGTCAATGGTCTAAACTCAAGTTAGAAGAGCAAACTTGAGTTATTGCTTGTGTCAATATAATTTTGAAGCTGAAAACTTGAGTTTTTTAATAAAAATCAAGTTATATCAGCTGGAACTTATCAATCTCAACTGTTAATAGGTGGGTAATGAACTTGTCAATCCAGCTGCTCAACTTGTCAATTGTGGGTATTGGATTTGCCCATTCTAACTGCTCAACTTGTGAATGGTTTAAATTTGAATTACAAGGACAAACTCAAGTTATTGCTTGTGTCTATATAATTGTGAAGGTCAAAACTCAAGAATTTGTTAATAAAACTTCAATTATATCATGTTTCTGTCATTAAAATCGGACTTCAACATTTACTCCAATCGCATTCTCTTCTCCAACTCACGCTGATACGCCCATTTCCCTCACCCAAATTCAAATTTCTTCATCTTCAACGGCCCAAAATCATTACTTTTCCCTCATTAGCTTTCTCCGAAATGGTTTACCTCATCAAACCTCTCCCATTCTTTCCACATTTCTCTCATCTATACCCTAAATCTCTCTTCTCCAATCGCATTCTCTTCTCCAACTCACGCTGATACGCCCATTTCCCTCACCCAAATTCAAATTTCTTCATCTTCAACGGTCCAAAATCATTACTTTTCCCTCATTAGCTTTCTCCGAAATGGTTTACCTCATCAAACCTCTCCCATTCTTTCCACATTTCTCTCATCTATACCCTAAATCTCTCTTCTCCAATCGCATTCTCTTCTCCAACTCACGCTGATACGCCCATTTCCCTCACCCAAATTCAAATTTCTTCATCTTCAACGGTCCAAAATCATTACTTTTCCCTCATTAGCTTTCTCCGAAATGGTTTACCTCATCAAACCTCTCCCATTCTTTCCACATTTCTCTCATCTATACCCTAAATCTCTCTTCTCCAATCGCATTCTCTTCTCCAACTCACGCTGATACGCCCATTTCCCTCACCCAAATTCAAATTTCTTCATCTTCAACGGTCCAAAATCATTACTTTTCCCTCATTAGCTTTCTCCGAAATGGTTTACCTCATCAAACCTCTCCCATTCTTTCCACATTTCTCTCATCTATACCCTAAATCTCTCCATACCTGTCACATTCCTCAGTCCCCAATCCCCATTTTTGGCCCTTTATCTTCAAAATTTCTGATGGCAAAAAACGAAGTACCTTAAAAGGTACTCCTCATGCTCTCATGGTGTGTTCTCACAACTATGGCGTGTTTCGAAAGCGAAGGGTACTCTTCAACAATGGCAATCGTGAATGGCAATGTAGTGGCTCTTAGCTACGATGTGTTCTTGGGCGATAGCAACGACAACGGTGATGATGCTCCTCAGGCGATGGATGGCAAGTTCGCAGGATGCTCCTTGTGTTTTCTCTTCAATGCTCAAAATGAGGTTATAGAGAACAAAGTTCCAATTTGTAGTCGATTTTCGTTGTGTATATAGTAATTACATATGAAATCCATATTACAATGATACCCCAAAAGACTCTTCAGTAAAAGTCCCAAATTCTAGGGACCTTTTTTATATTTCTTACCTTCCATGGGACTTGACTACGATTTTCCCTATTATCAAAGCTGGGAAGAACGGCATATTTCAAGTTAAAGTTCCATTGGTTTGTTGGAGATATTTAAAAAGGAACACTTTTGTAACACAACAAATGGAATATTTAAAGTTCCAACTTAGGTGATATGAAACCACACGGGCTAAACAATATCACAATGCAAACATGGGTATATACATAAACTAGCCCAGAAGTGAATGCTTTTACAAATTCCACCTCATCAACAATTTACTTGACTACCATACAACGCAAGATGAATTTGGAATTGCTGAAACTCAATAGCCAACCATTACAACAATTAAACCTAATGCTTAACATTTTCTCCTTCCATGATCTTCTTGAATTACTGCAGCATTTGCCAATATAACCTGTAAGCAGCGAGAGCCACCCACGTTGTGATCGTTTCAGTTAAATCTGTACAGTCTTGAATTGGAGAACCGTTTGCTGTTAGGAAAACAAGACCTCCCCAGAAATACTAGGACTTGCTAATTAGTGTAGGTGTAACTGAAACAACTCCTATGAGAAATAATGTAGCGATTGAGTTGAAATCATAAAGATCTCCCAAGGATTGCAACTCTCCAAGCGCTAAACCAGCCTGCACATATAAGAAAATTGAAGAACTCAGGAAGGCAAAACAAAATGACTTCAAGATATGAATCAGCCAACATGGGAAGCGGATGATACTCCCTCCAGTTCAAGAAGCACTTCTCCACTTCAGTTTTAAATTATTGAGGTCAGTTTAATTATGTGCTATTTTAGAATCCATAAAATGTTAATTGGGTTTTTTAATATTCTGTCGACTATTCACAATTTGATCAAGTTAAATAGCTATATACCTTGACAGTGACATAAGCAGCAGGTATAAGTCCAATGACAGTGCCCAGAAAGAAAGTGTGATAAGGCACATCCACTATTGGTGAGGCAACATTGATAAATGTGTTAGGCAAGGTTGGAGTCAGTCT
>JANTPZ010094120.1:0-12820 GCA_025593235.1 Vachellia pachyceras
AACAGAGCAAAACAGAGTAGTTTCACGGGATAGAAGGATTAAGGCTGCTGATAGGAGATAGGTTTGATTAGAGTGCGGAAGTAAAGGTGATAGAAAGGTTAGGTGTCCAATGGAATTTATAGATGTGACTGAGAGTGAGAGTGAGAGTGAGAGTGAGTGTGTGGGAAGTAGTGAGGGTTTAGAAGAGAGCATGCGGGTCATGGAACCAAGAATCATGATTGTAGGCATAATGAAGTGAATAAGATGATGATAGGCAACAATTTTGTAGGTTTTTAAATTTCTGCGAAATCTTCCTCTTTCCAGAGACGGCAACAGGAAACGGAATTTATGCCCACGCTCATTAATTCTTCTGTTTTCACTGTCACTGCCCATTCTACATGTCTTTTTTCCACTCACCCCAATTACTTTTTATAACCTTCTAGCAAGCATCAAATAACAACACTTCATAGTAGTTCATTTTCATTTTTCAGTCTTCTCCTTTTCTTTAATGAATAGTGGAATAAGGGATTTAAAAATGAATCCATTAGCTTTCCAACTCAAATTTGTAATGTAAAACAGTTGAGCAATAACTGATTTAAGTGCATAGGAAAAAAGTAGCATGCCAAGTCATCTCCCTTTATTACTTTTAACGACTTAATTTTGGTAAATGCCAGACATGATTTTGTTGAAAGTTGAAACCATACCATGAACTTTTTTTTTTACAATCACAATATATTGTGTCCGTTTGGGAACACAGTAGAGAAGTACTTTTATGCAAGCCGAGGTAAATATGTGGAGGAGATTATATCGTCTTGCAGAAAAACATTATTGAACATGCTTTTGAGAAGTAAATAAGATTTTCCAAATAAGCACATTGAAAATCCCTTCACGGGTCAAATAGGGTTTGATGAGCCAAAATTCCGTGTTCCAACAATAGTATTTGAATGATAGTACTAATAAAAGGAAAACAAAATCATAGACAAGGGCTAGATGGTTTTTTACATGACAACATTATCAGCTTTGACCATCACAATTAAGGCTACATTACTAAAACACAGCACAAGTGAGTTGTTTTGTAATTTAAAAGTAAAACCATAAGCCAAAGATTCAATCACTCGGGACCCTGCGCTATGAGCACATCCTAATATTGATAATGGCTACTGCATAATGGAAAGGTGAAAAACAACCCAGTTGATGGAGACAACATTGTCTATTCCCAGGAGAGCAGGTGCTAATTAACAAAAACTTGACGTGCCAAAAATGCCATCCATATTTTGGGCTAGGATAATAATTAGGAAGAATTTCAATAAAGTTCCACAAAAGCACATAATTTCTAATAGGCCCCAACAGATTTCGAACCCATGATATCGTGACTCACCAAAAAGTTTACAAGCACCCAATTATCAAACCCAATTAATTATATTGTGCAAAAATGTATGTATAAAATAAACTAGGACTTGAATTTTCATATTTCACTTGTTATTTTGCTATGATTATTGTTAAAATACCTGTGTGATTTTTGCTTTATCTAATTAAATGGTTTTGATGACTTAGTAGTCATAAACCTTTTGGTGAGAAGGCAATTTAGGGGTGTTCAAACCCCTCCTTGGCTTTGAAGAGTAATTCTCATCCAGCCGGCCGCCCGAGACCAATCGGTGGTTGACTTTTGTAAAATATTTAAAGAAGGGCATTTTGGCTATTTAATGTCCAAGCATAATTTTATTTTTCTCCCTAAATACTCCATCCAAATTTCAAGTATGTTACTTCTGTGGGACTTTACTGAAATTCCCTCTAATAATTTTCGTTATGCATAATAAAAAAGTACAAGAGAAAATAACAAAGGAATCAGACGTGGCAAGTTAATAATGAAAATATCCTCAAATTTGGGTGTCCCGTACTAAAATGAAAAGCACTCAACATCATTTTTAGTCTTCATGCAATTTCATGTACCTAGGTGGCATTATCATTATTTTATTTGTTTTATTGACTAGTTTTCTATATTTTTTTCAAAGCATGGATGCACACTTGTTAAGTGCATCAGCGTTCTGAGTTTAAAAGGATTCTGTATCTGCCAAGTGATTAGTCTTTAAAGCTTGGAGTTAGAACAATAGCTATAAATGTTTATCATTATGCTACCCTGAAAGCTGAACTTCCTACAGATGAAAATTAATTTTGTATTCTGATATTTAAGCTATGACTTGTATTAACATGCAGTTCATTTTGCATTTTCTTTTAACCAAACCCAGATTTAAAAATGATAACTCTATTCTAGCTTGATCCGACATAAAGTTGATTTGAATCACAATGCTTAGCTAGTTTCATGAGGGAAGGAACAGTGAATTTGAAGTAAAAGGAAGTCATTAGTGGTTTCTGGTCTTTTGGAGGAAGTTTTTGAAGCTGGTCTGCTTCTGCCCACTTCTAAAACTCCCATGCTCATCATGGATGGTCTCCTTGACTTTCAATTCAAGAGTATTGTCAAGATGTATCAATAATTAAGCAGAAGCTTCTCCTCAACCGGTAAAAGAGTGATTCTGAAAAAGAAAAAAGGAAGAGCCAATACAGCAGCATTAAATTGCAGAAGGGGAGTGAATAAACTAAATTTGGGTAAAAGAGAGGGGAAAGGTTGGGGGAGGCAATGATGAAAATTTGTGAGTTCAGAATCAAAATTTTCAGTTTCAAGAGGTGGAAATGATGCAGAAGGTATGGCGTCATGAATAAATCTTATGGGGTGTGGCTGGCAGCCTCCATTATGACCACAATCCACCTCTCTTTGTAATGCACGCGCACCACCAAACTCAAACACTATCTCCTAAGCCCACACTTCCGCTCACTTACCGTCACGCGCAAGCCAAGCCACAACATTCCAATATAGACACAAAACAAGCGCGCAATTGAAATCTAATCACAATAAAATGGTCAACCATCAGAACCGAATCTAACTTTATAAGACTCGAACAGACTCTCAACGAAATCCCACTTTTTTCATCAAAAGTTTCAAGCAATTTATTTCCCTCCTAGGATTAACTGCTCGGGAAGGACTTTGGTCATCTGAAGAGACAGAGAAAAGGATTCTCAGAATGTAGTAAAAAGTCTAAAGTTTTGAAACCCGCTATAATCCTAAACTTTGGTCCCACTAAAAGTAGTCCCCTTTCCAAACCCCTACAAGCCTGAAGCTGAAAGGCGCATCCTCCTCCTCGTTCCTCAGCGTAAACCACAATAATGCAATGCAACCGCAAACCCCGTGATTGGTCCCACTAATGGAGCCGTACGTGGCCCCCCGTCACCCCAAACAGCAACCGAGGATGACCCCACGGGGCTACACATCATCTAGCATGTGTCCCTTCCGGAGAGCACTGTAGGGTCCATCTTTGTTTGAGGTGTGAATTGGATTTGAGGGACATGTTGGCCCCGCACAGCCCTTGGCTGCAAGACAATGGCATAAGTTGGTATCGAAGCAAGCAGGCTTTAGCCGCCATACTTGCTTGCATGCGCATATTTTGGCACACACGTGGCCAAATGGACACAACATGAGTCAGTCAGTAAGGAAATTTACTTTAGCGTGCACTAATGAGCGTCCCAGAAGTGCTACGGTGCCATGCGCACAAAACATGACAAAAATGCTTGGAGGTAACCCACCCGGATGCACCTTAATTTTGGAAAATGGTTCAGTACTACCCTTTTTGGTATGAGTGTGGGAGGCAGTGATCAGAAGCCATAGAAAAAGTTGTCCTCTTTTAATCTTGTTAGATACGCTTACATCTGTATCCATTTTTATATCTCCGGAAGCCAAGTTCTTTGGCTGGTTTAGAGCATTAAGGGATGATGGCTACTCTGGGGAAAATGAGCAAACATGTGGTGGGCAGCAAAACATTTCTAAACTTCGGATGATGCTTATCCACTCTATTTAATTCTAAAAATCTGATGAGAGCAAACTCAGTCCAAATAGAATCTTGTTGATTATAAGAACACGCTTATGAAGATCTTAGAAGGATCAGCCATGCAAATAAAATAAAGAAGTTTAGTTCTAATTGGGTCCGTATAGATTATTCTATCCATTTAAAGATGTGAACTTACTCTGCAGACTCATAATTGTCCATACAGGATTCAAAGGAATAATATTAAGAAAGAATGGGTGGTAATAGTAATCTAGAACTAGAAAAGATGGATCCCACCATAATCATTAGTCATAGGTATGCTAAGATTTTTTTAGGCAAACAAGACATGTTCCGGACTTTTCAGTGGCCAATCCGTTGGAAAGTTCTCACAGACACAAAGAAAGAGAGGAAATGGGGGAGAGGACACTTACCTCAAGGGCTGAAGATGAAGGTGACCAAATAATTTGAGGTTGTATATATTGGAATGAGTGTGACACCTCGAGCCCTGCCAATGCCAGAGCTGAAATCAATCTCGAACGATGGAGATAATGGATTGAGAAAGCACAGAAACAGGGATAATCCCTAATCCCGCATACACGCCACATCATTTCTCACATGCTTTAACCCAATCCTCTCTCTTTTTTTCTCTCTCTTTCTCTCGGTGAATAATACGAACGTATGCGTCTGTGTCATTTTGTTGCGAAAATTGGAATCTCTCTTGATTGCTCCACGCAAGCATCATTCTGCAGCGTGGTCCTGCAACTCTCTCCTCTTCGTCTGCTTCTCTGTCTCATTCGCTCATTCTTTGCCGTACGATGCAAATACAATTCTGGTGGACAGAGAAATGGCACTCAAATCATCCCCACTTTTGCTGCTTTCAACCTGTCTTGTACGCGGAATAAAAGGGTGTTTGGAAAAGCTTTTCAACATCTAAAAGTACTATTAACAGTATTTTTTTATAAAACGAGATAATCTCTTTCACGTATTTACCTTACAAGTTAAAAGTATTTCTTCACTGCTTTATCAAAAACGAGCATAAATTATCTTAACATGCACATGAATAGTTAACAAACTATAAAATATAATGGTTCGCTAGCTCTCAATTAAATCACGGGTAAAAGAAATAATTCCTATAATTTATCTATAAAAAGTGAAAGTAATTTATTGAAATTTTTCAAGGGATGTTCTGTTTGGGAACTCCATTGAGAGAAAGAAGTTACGGCTTCCGAGGTGATTTTATAGATTTTGAGATGATTTTACAGATTTTTAAGATGGTTTTTATGAATTTCGAAATACTTTTACAAATTTTAAATGGTTTTGTCATGGCTTACATACCATAGTATCCCCCCGCACATGCGCAAGTGTAAAATCTAGTTCTGTGAAATAGATTTCAAATTATTCAATATACATTATTAACCCCATTCTTCATCTCTTTTAGGTTCGTTTGAATTTACGGTTTAGAAGGCAGGATGTGTTTTATCTTAACTTAGATTAATTTGTTTTTTTAACGTTGTAGCGGATAGGGTTATCTTAACAATATACATCCTCTCAAGGGCAATCTGCTAACCCAAAGCTGTGAACTAAAGGCCTGTTCAGGGTGGTGCTAGGTTTTTGTTTTTGGTTTTAAAATACAGTTTTGCAAACAAAACGTGTTCGGCTAAAATAGGGTTGAGTTGGTTTTTAATACAATTTCAAAACAGATTTTATCCAAATTTGAAAACCATAAAAATATGTTTTCAGATTTTAGTTTTAGTTTTGAAAAATTTATTACCCTTCCAGACGATATTTCCCCTTCTCTCTTCAACCTCTCACTCAACCTTCATCACCTTCCCCGCCCCCAATTTTGCTTCTCTCACTCCCAACTTTGGTTCCAGCTCCGCCCCTCCGACTCCGATTCCACCTTATTCAAACTCTACTCCTCCTCCGCCATTAGCATCCGCAACAAATTCAAGTCTACTCACACCACCTGAACCGATAACGAATCCAACCTCTGCCTGACTCTAACCCCAATACTCTTCCCCGCCTTTATTGCAGCAGCCGCCACCTTCTTCTCCAAGTGGGGCGGTACCCCTTTAGGTTATGCTAGCCGCCAATCATTTTTTATATTTTTATTTTAAAAAATTTATTTTTTATAATTATTTTATTTTAAATTTTTATCATTTTTATCATTTGATGGTAGAATAATTGACTTGACCTACCTTATCTATTTCTAATTTACAACACATTTTTTAAATTGAAACCAAAAAACCTAAAACCAAAAACTAAAAATAAAAACTAGTTTTATTTTTTAAAAATTTTGAAACTTAAAACTCAAAACCATCGGGCCTAATTAATTATTAACCATTTTATAAATGTCCAGCTCAAACGGTGCGTTGCTGAGAAAGAGCTGACGTAACCATGTTGTCATCAAAGTCATTTAAGGAAGAAAAACGACTTGCGCTACGTATGTAATTTTGGTTATCTTTATCTTCTCACTCATTAAACAATTTATTTGAATGGGAATAATAACATTTGAGTACCATATAAACACTTTTTGCAGCAGTGGAGCCAGATTTCAGAACAGCGAGGGTAACTTTTTTATTTTCAAACAATAATAACAAACTTACTAGTTTAAATAATTTGAGTGGTTTAAATCTTAAATATCAGTAGCGTATAATAAAAATCTAATAATTATTTACATACAATGTACAAATTTCAATGGGAGCAAATACCCACCTTAAACTTCAAGTGGCTCCGCCACTGTGCGTAATTGTATCTTTGAATGTTTATCACACATCACATGATGTTCATGATTGTATATTTCAACAGTTATTTAACAGTCATTTATTTTTCACCGCTATATATATATTTTTAATATTCAAATTTCTATTAAAATTTGCGTCCACATTTAAAATTAGAATATTTTTAAAATGAAGAGATGTGATTTTTTAAATGTTACATATCCCTGTAAAGCAAGGAGTTTATGTGAAGGGCTGTGTCGGAAGTTATAACTCTAGAGTTAGATTTTCTTACATGTTATAAACATGTAACTCTTCGTGAAAAAAGCCATTTCAAATTTAATTGAATCTAATGTATGGTTGTGACTTTTTATTAAGAGGATATCGTTGTGACTTTTAAATTTAATTGAAGAGTTATTGTTTTACATATCAAGGTATCACATCAATATATCTCCCCATCACTCTATTTGGATATACACACAACACGATCAAACTCATTACCTTTTTCTTTGAGTGCACACATAAACAAAATCAAATTATCTCTTTGTAAAAATCATTGTTATCTTGATCTAAGTGTTGATGGTATAATCCATACTCAAAGGTATTTGTTGCATACTACGGGAAATTCACCGATTAACTTAACCTGTATCGTGTAATATAAAAATACGCGGGAGCGAACTAACTATAAAAAAGTGTTGATCACATCATGAAGACATCGTGCACAACTTTATTCTAAATCTATGTACATTTCATGTAAGCATTTCCCCCAACAATTAACACCGTGATTAATACCTGCATTTAAAAAATAATTAAAGGTGATTGGTTAAATTTTTTGTGCTGTAACATGCGATTTTTTTAAAAGGAAATTATGTTGTTGGCATGGTTATTCGTGGAAGCCATCATGTTTCCTCTACCTCTTACCATCTTTGCTCTTAAAAAAAGTTAACGCTATTAATATTTTATATGATACCATATTCTTTTCTCATTCCAAAGTTATTTTGTCCCCCGACCAATTCCTAGTTTTCTTAAACACAAATCTCTTGAAGACCGATAAAGGTTGCAATCTATTAGTAATTGTTACTCGGAGTGTTTTGATTACCCTTGTGATTTATTGTAATGTCATGGAAGTATGTATGTGAAATGAGCTTTATCTTGATTTGTACGAAAGTGCATTTATAAGTGTTTGACTAAGGGTTTGTTTCCCATCACTTCTAAAACTTAGGTTTTGATAAAAAATATAGGTTCTGTCTAAGCATAAAAATTTTTCTGAAAAGCAATTTTAATTACAAAACTTCAGTTTGAAATATATGTTTTGACTCGTTCATCCTTCCTACTTTTTCTTTCTCCTATTTCATATTTACTACTTACTTTTTGTCTCGAAATCTGTAAAAGCTAATAACTTCCCAAATATAAATCACTTTTCAAAATCTAGGTTGTCACTCGGAATCTGTAAAAGCTATTTTTTAAAATCTATTCTCCAAAATCTAGGTTTTATCTCGAAATTTGTAAAAAATATTTTGAAAATGAGATATAAACAAGCCCTACCACTATGTTAATTGGTAAAAATCTTTGTCTTTCTTTTCTAAATTTTAAAATGAAGTGTCTGTGTCTGATTTAACTCAAATTGAGCCACACAAAAAAAACAATAATACAGAGAATCAATGAAAAGTTTATGTTTAAAGATTTCACTGAATTTCAATAATTTATACATAAAAAGTATCAATCCTCTATAAAGTTTATTTACAGAAAGCATCACTGTTATAATGTCAGATAAAATTCTTAAACATGTATTTTTTATCAACTTTTTTAAAAATAATAAGATGAAAATGTTCTTTCAATTTCTCCCACGCGTGCATGCAACATCCAGCTAGTGAGGCATGCGCGTATCAATCCCAAATTTGAGTCTTTGGGGTTTTTTTTGGTTTATACCTCTCTAATTGGTAAATACCAAAAATTATATATATATATATATATATATAGAGAGAGAGAGAGAGAGAGAGAGAGAGAACTTAACCATTGTGCCACATAAAGGAATGCGAATCCGTGGAAGCTATGGCATGCCTTAAGAATTGTGAACTTTTCCACTGAATTCTGCCTCTGCCATAATATTTCAAGTGTCTCTAAAAGATCACATAGAACATGATTTCACATAGTTAACGCTTGATTCTTTATCTTAATATAATAATCAGTTAACTCATTTTAAAAAGATAAAAGAAACTAAATATATTATTTTAAATAATTTATATTTATTATTTTTAAATTAATTTTTCAAACTTATAAATAGATGTACAATATATTAATACACATGAATAGACATTTTTAAATAATGTATTTGACTTCTGTAACCTTCTAGAGAAAAATCAATCATATTTTATATCAAGGGCGGGGATTACATTAATAAAACTATATTGGCCCCATTTGACTGAGTTTATGGGAAGCTCAAACGCACGTTCAACAGCATTTTTTTGTAAAACGTGATAATTTTCTTCACATATCTTCCTCAACTTACAAAAAAATACTTATCTACCGCGTTTACAAACGGGTCCATTATGAGTAATCAGCAAGTGAATGTGATCAGGGAGGCGAGAATCTTACAGTATGTCATTAGAGAAATCCAAAAATGTTTTGGGACTGAGACAGAGACCACGGAAAGGGATGAATACAGTGATGTTAATTATAGAACAGAAGGGAAATTTATTGGGAGGTCTCAAATAAGGAACTTATTTAATGAATGGTCCCAATTTTTAAAATATTTATCAAAAGGTCCCATTGACAATATGAGGTGTTGTCAATACAGTGCATAATGTTGTCAATGTATAGAACCTCATACTGTCAATGGGACATTTTGATAAATATTTTAAAAATTGGGACCATTCATTAAATAAATTTCTTATTTGGGATCTCCCAATAAATTTCCTATTATAGAATGATTATTATAATAATATGAATGTGTCATGAGTGGATTACATATGGCATAACGTGAAGTCAATGATACTGGGCAGGTCACAGACTCTTTGTTTTATATAACGTTTTGGAGATGTTGAGATAATCATAAAATTAATTAATCCCAGAATTAGGCTTTGTGTTTTTAATTAGTATCACTCTTACCCCTCTCATGCATTTGAGAGGCATGAATTGTTGGCAGACAAAACTGGGTTTTTTGAGGCGTGAGATAGTGATGCGGATGCTTAGTTTATTTTATTTATTTATTATTATTTTTTGATTGATTACAATCTCAGTTTTAAAAATAGATTTAAAGTTTCAATTTAGAGCTTCAAAAGTCAATTACAATATACTAATAAAATTTTGATGAGCTAAATTCTACAATTTTGATCGGGCTACGATTTTGTAGCTATCTTTGATCTGACTACTAATCTTTCAATGATTATATTGTGTTGCACTTGCACTTCCTCAAACCTCCATTATTACAACTGTTTGATATACTCACTTCAATAATATTTTTATAAGTATTTATTAATAATTTTACATAAATTAAGGAAGTTGATTAAAATTAATTATATTTTTATAAAATTTCAAAATTATTCTCTATAAACAGTCACTAGTTGAAGGAGTTTGTTATTGGTTAAAAAGTTAAAAGAAAAACAAAAAGAAACATTCTAAACAAAGCGTATTTATATTAAAGAGTATGCGGGAGGTCGTTACCACAAGAATAAAGTACTCGTCTAAAACCAACATTCATGCTTTTTACCAAACCACATGTCTGTGTTTGAGTATGCTTTTGATTTCGCCAAAATCATAATGAAACTAATTTTTTAATGTGTACAAAGTAATAATGTAATAAAGTATTGTCTAAAACGAGCACAACTAATTTTAAGCTAATTACTCCAAGTAATCTCATGGATCATCCCAACTTTTGCTTAATAGTCCACAGGCATGACTCATGAGCATGTATTCGATTTTGTTGAATGTTTCAATATTTTTTTTAAAAACTTGTTTTAACGTTTGAAAATTATAGTAAGAAATCACATCCAAGCTGTATTTATCTTTATCAGAAAGCAGACAGGACACATAGTAGTCTGCAGAGTCAGAAAGGCTCCAAATAAAGGAATTTATTTCGCTGTGGCCTATGGGGCAACAAAACGGCGCGGCCATAGAAAATCACTCTGCTCAGGCCGAGACAAGGACGTCTGCTTCACGTTATTCCACAGGTTAATACATAATGCATTGAACAAGTTCAGTACAAGGATCTTAAAATCTAACAGAAAATAAAGCTGCTGCAACTGCTTTAAGGATAACATTTCTCCTTCCACTGAGCGACCATGAAAAAGATTAAGCACTGCAATTATATATCAACGTAAACCATAAGAATGCCTCAGACAAAATGGTCCAAATCAGTGTGCTCAACAGAAAACCAGTCCGTCCCCGCTACATGTAATACGAGTTCCATCCATTACCCATTAGATTAATGTTTCTCGATTCAATCCACAACAAAAATTTCGGCACATCATGCCAGACAACTAAGGCCATCATATGTCTCAACCTGGCAACAATAGACTATCATCATTACTCAGTAGATGCCCGTTCAGATGTTCCATCACACATCCAATGGAATTCTTGCTATTGCTGCAAAAGTATTGCCATCTACACTCCTGCACTCACATTTTTTCCATTTTTCCAGCCGCAACGTATGGACACTTGCCAAGAGTATTCCATAAGATATAGTCCCCAGAAATAACCTGGTTTTGACAAAAAAAATAAACAAAATGTTAATATGAAGAAATATATCACTTAATCCTATGAATATGCACCAATAATGTAAAAGAATACCTGAGTTGAAAATTCCACAGGTGCTTTGACAGCTGGGTAGATGCTTACCTGCACAAGGGGCGGGCTATCAGATAGATTGCAAAAGAGAGCGAGTAGCAAGGCAAGGTGTATTGTTTGGCTACATTCTGGAGCAGAAGAGGTTGTTACTATAAAAGACATGTTACGATGATCAAATGAAAGGTCAGAAAGCCATGCTAATGAAGCAAAAATTACAAAACTCAAACTAAATTAAAGGACCCTATGAACCCAAAAAAAAGTCCTTTTACCCAAAGTAGGCTCGACTTACGGATCTGGAATCAATGGTAATTCCGGATAGTGATCCACCGGCAATCTTAAAGGAAGCCTGTAATGAAAAATGCATCAGAAAATTGAACCTTTTTTATCAAGAGAATCTCACATCCACTTTCAAAGACATGATCCAAAACAAATATATATTCATTAGAATTTATTTTCATGATTAAATATATACCTTAACAGAGATAAGAAAAAACACGGCCAATTTCTCTGAAAGCTTAAGTTAGTAGAAATGAAGCCCATTTATTCCTCAACATGTTACTTAACTACTCATCAGATTGCATATCTAGAACAAAGACGCAAAACTGGACCATTATTAGCCTCCTGGAGTCGAACTACATCTTGTCTCTGCCACTAGCCCCATGTTTAGTATAGTCATGTGGAAAGTTATGACTAAGACAGGACAACATTTCCAACCACAATGGAAAACGAAAGTCTGAATAAAAATTCACAAATTCATTTTCATACACTGAAGACTTCTTTCCCATAATCCATTGAGACTTCTTTGTCCCGCCAAAAAATAGAGTATATAGTTCACAAAATAATAATTCAAATATACCCTTGCAGCAATCAACTAGAAGCATATCCAGTATGAGAAATTCAAATAATCAAAAGAGAGATAATGCAATTTTAAAATCCCATACAGGAGTGTTCACACACCCAACATAAGGCCAGATTATAAGAATTGCCAAAAGCCAAAACTAACTCAGAACAATCGTAAGCAACAATGAAGCAAAACCCAATTAAGAAAGGAAAGCATAATTTCATAAAGCATACTTTAGCATAATTGTATGCCTTCCAGCAAAATGGCTCCTCAAGATCAACTGAAGGAAGATCCTTGTTCATTTTCTCCATCAATTGTTCTTCATTTATGATGTTACTAATATTTTCTGTCGCATTATCACTATCCTCATCAACACTGCTTATATAGGATGAAACAGACGAAGAAATTCTCTGGTTTTGCCCAGGGGCAAACTTGATTGTTCCAGGGAAAGTCACCTCAATACTTTTCCCATACAGTCCCCGTCCACTAGTCACAATTTTCCACTCAACAGAGTGATCAGAAGTCGAAACTGTTCCTGCAGAAGGAGTCCCATCCAAAGACACAATTCTCCTAAGAGGAAAGGGCATAGTCACATTAAAGAATTCCATTGTCAAAGGAGCCTT
>JANTPZ010094121.1:0-12815 GCA_025593235.1 Vachellia pachyceras
TTCAAATTTGGGCCAGAAATCTGGAAATTGACCAAATGAACAATAACACGTTTTTGAAATTTTCAAGTTCACTTCTTTGGTCAATTTGAGTTATCCAAGGCCGTAAAGTGGTTCAATAGTGATCTAATATGAAGCTTCTAAGGGAAAATAAGGAGTGTTACAAGTTCCATGGGTAATTTTGGGATAATAATTTCACCATATTATAAGTAAATTATGGAGATTAAAAAAGGAATAAAATATCTCTAGAAAAGCAGAGAAAAATTTGTCGGAATAAAATTATGTTTACCGGTAAAAGTTGTAACCGGATAGTGTAACCGAATGGTAATCGGTTTGGTTAGTGTAACCAAAGTCCCAACCAGATTTTTATCTTCCTTTTGAGCTCATTAAATGCAACCAATGAGAGCTAAGTAAGTGTCAAGTGTGGTGGAAGGTTTTGAGCCCTTAGATCAACCTTAAAATTTCAAGATCAAATCCTAGCCTTTTAAACAATTTCCACATGAATTAAATCAGATTTTCTTCATCCTCTTCAGTCATTATTCACACAAAATTGAAGCAAAGAGAGATAAGAGTAGGTGTATTTCATAGCTCATAAACAAGAGAAAGAATTCACTCAAAATTCAAGGTAAACTTGGGTTTAAGGCTTGAAATCTTCTATATTCTTGATCTCTAGCCTCTCCTCTTTAATCTTATGGGTTTATTTTCATGATTCTTGGTGGATTTAGCTGCTGAAAAATTCTGGTTCTTGAGTAAGAAAATGAGGAAGAGAGAGATTTAGATCAAACAAATGGCACCAAACAACTCTAGGCAAGTTAAGGAGTTGATTGGTGTGTGTTTTGTGTTGTTTTGAAGCTTGTATGAATTTTGGGAATCATGAAACCCTAATGGGAGATGCTGTCCAATTTTTCATTTGGAAAGGAACTGATGTTTTGAATGAAATAATGCATGGAAATTGGTTTAGGAATACGATTATGTAAGTATGTGAAGTAAGAAGTTGAAAATCATATTTTAACTTGTTCTGTTTTTCGTTCAGACCAAGATCAGTGGGAAGGAATTGGATTTTGATGATTTTGATGCTTCAAACGGCTTTAGAAGGCAAAATTGTGTAGGGTATAAGTGAGAAAAGGATTTGGGAAGCATTAGAAATCATAAAATCAAGTTTGAAAGTTCTAAGGGTCTTGAAAAAAGCAAGAAAGAATTTTAGTGCGTTTTTGTAATTTCTTTCATGGTTGATGATTTGAGAATAATGGTTATGTTCTTGAATCATGTTTAGAAAGTTGAGAACTCAAGGAGCCATTTGGAAAATTAATTAAGCAAATTTCAAGTGATCAAGAAAAGCTTCAAAGTGCCAAGGAAAGTTAAGAAGTTAAGGTAGCAAACTTTTCTAACTCTAATCAACGTTGTTGTGAAATGATCTTGAAAATATGCATGACTTGTTGATGATTATTATGTTGATGAAGTGTGTATATGAGTAATATTATGCTATGGCCATAGGCATCAATATGTTCTTGTACACATTTTGAATTGTTGAACATTCCTATTTATATTTAAAGAATGCCATGCATTTTTCTATGTGTGTTAGTAAACTTTGCTATTAGGATTTCAATGAAATATCATTCTTTCCACTAACCATTTTTACATGGAAGCTCATCAAAGCGAAAGGACAAGATTAATGATGCTTGAACAAGTCTATTTGGCACTTTGATGATGTTTTGATTATGTATTTTCAATGTTACTTTAAATCAAGTTTGTATGTGGTTTTGTAAATTAAACCTCTACATAAGTGGTAACCAAGAAGAGGTAAAAGCATGCTTTAGATATAGGTTAATTCATGTTTAATTATGAGCAAAGAAAGAAAGCAAATAAGCATGCCTAAGGGAAGAAAATAACAATGTTGAATTTCATGAAAAGAGATTAGGAAGCTTACCAAAACCCTAATTTTGGGCTGTCGTGAAATATGGTAAATGAACTCCAAATGATTTGACATTTTCTAGAAAAATACTTCTATTACAAGCTTTGAAATGAGCTAAAGAACACTAGATTTGGAGTTTTGTAAGAAGAGTTATGGTCTTCTAAAGTTTGAGAAAAATCAGAGAAAAACTTGAAAAAATGGAAATTTACCAAATGAATAGTGAATTTTTGTGCAATAAACTGATTCAAATGGGCAAGTTCCTGACCTAATGAGTATTTGTCCCTCATAGAGGATTTGTTAAGCTTCAAATAGAAATTGGAACCACTCAATTTCAATTTTTCTAGAATTAGTTATGAATTTTCAAATTTGTGCCAAAAATCTGAAAATAGTGACGTGAACAGTAACCCCAAAACTTGAAATTTTTTTAATTTCCATTCTTGGGTTACTCTAAGTCATTCAAGGCCTAAAGGTAGTTCCAAATGAGCATAAAATGAAACAAATAGGATTATATAAGGTGTGTTACAACGGCTGCTAAAGTAGAGATGATAAAGACGAAGCTACAAGCATCTCTGAGTCAAATTAATTTAGATCCTATTTTTCTTCGAGTATCTCCAACAACAGGAGTAGATCGATCTTCGATGTTGAAAAAGCTCAATCCCAAGTACATTGGGCTATTCCAAATTTTAGATAGAGTCAGACTAGTGGCCTATCGATTAGCCTTACCCCCTAAGTTGAGTCTGATTCATAATGTCTTCCATGTTTCCCAACTAAAGAAATGTAATCCTGACCCAGCACATGTTATATAGCATTAAAATATTGCATTGCAAGATAATTTGTCATATGAAGTAAGACCATCTTGTATTGTTGATCAGAAAATTAAGCAGCTCATAAGACAAAGCATTCCGATAGTCATCAGCTGAGGAAGCCTCCTAGGAAACGGAGGAAGACATGAGGAATAGATATCCGGATCTATTTTCATAAGGTACGCAAATTTCAAGGACGAAATTTATTTTAAGGGTGTAGAAATGTAATATTCATATTTTTACTGCTAACCAAAATAAATGTTAATCTGGTAGTTACGAATTGAATTAGAACCCAAAGATAGACAGTACATAAAAAGAGAGATGTAATGGGCCAGAAAACGCAAAGTCAGACTGGGCCCAGCGGATGAAATTTTATAAGAACTCCGCAGTTAAGTGTGCTCACCCTGGAGTAATGGAAGGATGGCTGACCCTTGGGAAGGACATAAATGTCATTAAATAAAAAGATTAAGGGCGTAAAAGTCAAGGGTAAAAATTGGTATTTTGAAAGAATAGAAAAGGTAAGGGTATTTTGGTCATTTGACAAAGTCAACAGTTGACCAAAAATTTACAGATGCCCACAAGATAAAGCACAACTCACTGATCACCCCTGTATGCCCTGAATCTTTGAGTTCCAACTTAGATTTCTGTCTATAGAATTTTGAAGGGCAGAAAGTTGAAAAATAATTATTTAATGTATCAAGAGTGGTCAAAGATAAGAGACTAGAGTATAGAAAAATAACGTGAATTTTATAGTATTTTATAAAATTATTGCCAGTGTACGATAAAGGTGATTTCCCTTAACAAAGGGAAAAAGATCCGAAAACCCTTGAAATATAATTTTCTTCAAAAATTAATTACAGACAATCTAGAGGGAAGATTGAGGGAAGGAACAGGGTTAAAATGTTAGTAGAAATTATAGTAATTTTTAATATCATAAAAATATTTTTCCCTCCGATAGTACATTTTGAGGGGTTTTGACAGGGTAAAATAACTGTTGATTTTAGAATAAGAATTTGCCATAATTATGAGAAAATATGGAGATTAAAAGAGGAAGAGAACATCTCCAGAAAAAAAGAAAAATTTACCGGAATAAAATTACCAGTAAAAAATGTAATCGGTAAAAGTAACCGAAAGGAAATTGATTTAGTTATAGTAACTAAACGCTAACCTCTAGTTACTCCTTAGTTACACCCAATTAATGCCACTTTATGAAGACCAATGAGAGCTTAGCAAATGTATGTGGTGTTGGTTAATTTATGGCCTTAAGATCAAGATTATTAAATTAAGAAGAGATCTTGGCCATTCATCAAATTGTGAAGGATTTAATAAACAAAAAATCCCTTCCTCTTCCCTTCCATTTGCATGGTTTTTGGACAGCCAAGAGAGCCTAGGAGTGATGCCATTTTCATGCCCAACAAGGAGGAAAAGCTTGAGGAACTAACAAGGCAAGTATTTGGAAGTAACGGGATATGGGTCAAATAATAAACATTCCTTTTTGGGTGGTCTACGGGCTGCTGCTCAATCGATTAGTTATGAAATACCATTAACTCTATGTGTGTTATCAATATCTCTACATGTGATTCGTTGAGACAGAAAATTTTCCATGCCCCTTTCTTTTCGTCTTGATTTCTTTTCTTCTTTTCTTCTTGATTTGTGTTGATTGTTGTTGTATTTGGAATTTTGGAAGCTCAAACCCTAAGGGGATATGCTGGACAAATTCATATTTGATGTAGAAGAGTTGTATTCAAGCTATATAATCCATGGAAATGAGTTTGGGATCAAGAATATGTTGGTATATATGTTGAAAGTTTGAAAAATCACAATATGGTATTTATGTGTATGTTTCGGCCAGGTCTGGAACTTGGAGAAGGAATGTTGTTTTGATTATTTTGATGCTTCCAATGACTTTAAAATGAGATTTTGTGTAGGGTAAAAGTGAGCCCAAGTTTTGGGAAGCATTTCTTAGGGCTTATGTAATCCAAAGAGAAGTTCAAGGGAGTTTTACATTGATTTTTGCCTTGGTAATGGCTTATGTTTGATGGCCATAATGTTGTGCATTATGTAGGAAAGGGTTTGATGCATGGGATTAAATTCTCATGTGATCAAGAAAGCATCAAAGTTAAAGGAAAGTTAAGAGCATAAGGTAGCATGACCCTCTAACCTTAAGCTTAATTGCTTTGAAAATGTGTAGGAATTTATGCATGACTTGTATTGAAAATTTATGATGATTGAAAGTGTGAATATGTGCTTTTATGTGCTATGGCCATATGCATTTAATTTTCCACGTGTTGCACTTTTATGAGTTCACACTTATATTGAAAGTTGTCATGCAATTTTATAAATTGTGTTAGAAAGTTTTGCTATTGGGATTTCCAAAAATCTCATTCTCCCCCCACTAACCATTTTTATGTGGAAGCTTATCAAAGGGTAAGGAGAAAGTGCATGATGCTTGAAGCAAAGTTTGCATATGTGTATGAATGTAAATTTATGTTGTAAACCTATGTTGTTTTGATTAAGGATTGTAATGTGACATGTAAGTTTAACTCATACATGTTTGATGGACTTATAGTAACTAATGCATACCATAAGAATGCCTAATTACATAGGTTATTAGGATCAAGAAAGGTTTAGAAATCAATATTTTGAGTTATGAAGTTAAGAGAGGTAAAATTTGGCTAAGTGCTGGAAGTAAAGTTGGTCAAAACTTATACTTTGACCTATCGTGAAATAGAGTAAATGGATTCCAAATGAGCTGAAATTTCCTAGAAACATATTTCACACTGCAAGCTTTAAAACAAGCTAAAGATCACTGGAATTGGAGTTTTGTAAGGAAAGTTATGACTATCCAAAGTTGGCAAAAAATCACAGAAAATCCTGGGAAAATGGAAAATTACCATATGATCAGTACATTTTCACGAATTAAACTGTACCAACTGAACAAGTTTCTGTACAAATAAGTATTTTTCCCTTATAAAATAATTTTTATTCTTCAAATAGAAGTTGGAACCATTCAATTTTGATTTTTCTAGAATTAGTTATGAATTTTCAAAGTTGGCCCGATAAGCTGTGAATAGTAACTCATAGAAATGAAAGTTTTCAATTTGATCCTTTTAAACTTTGTGGGTTATTTGAGGCCATTAATTAGTTACAAATCATCATAATGGAAGCTAAGAGGGACAAATAAGAGCTGTTACATGAGGCAACTCAAAATGCAAGCTCTGCGCAATCAATGCGTCCATCCTCCTGCGATACCTCTGCTCCCTCTCAAACTGCTCAAGCATCGAGACTCCGAACTGCTGAAATCAGCATCAAGTCTCTCAAGTGTGACAGGGGCTGGTGAAGCTGGATAAACGGCTGGTTCCTACGATACTGGAGCCTCCAGCTCCTCAGCTAGAAGATCATCTATATCGATGTAAGGCTCAGGCTGGGGTGCGGAACTTGACGGATCGTTTCATAAATAAAAACAAGGACAGGGGCAAATGGATGATCCTCAAGGTACTCTGCGATCTCTAGCTCGGTGAACATGTTGGAAATGAGATGTGGGAAAATGATGGCCTTCGTGGTTTTAGAAGTGAGGATGGCCTCATGAAGGCTAGAATAAATGAGGTGCACACGTCGAAGCTGATGCCTTGCATCAACATATAAAGGTAGAGAGCCTGCTTCTTCCTGAGTTTCGCTAAGTGACTGGTGGGTAAGATGTTGCTATAAACAAGGTGAATGAAGGGTTTCATTTCAGGGTGATACTCAGATCGGTGAATATACATCTCAGACCTACAAGGAGTATGACAACCCTTCCCAGGTAGACATAGAGTCCCTACAATCGTATCATCAGGGAAATTGCTCATGAGCCGAAAGTAATCATCACGCTCGGGAATGGGTATACCGAAGTGAATCCCAATGGTATGGCGGCTAATGGCGTGCTGAAGAGTAGTACCTCGGCAATCTATGAAAAGAGCGGACTCATGACGGCATATGGCATAAAAGTGGTGGACGAATGCGAGGTTCCCCTTGGTACGCTCGCAAATAAGGCTGATTAGGCCAGACTCAATCAATCTGCGGGCAAAAAGGTGGTTGGTAGGAGTAGAAGGAAAGGAGCGTTCCTTAACCAAAGGACGCTTTACAGTGAGCGCTAAAACTTCCTCAAAGGTTTGGGATGGCTCAGGATCAGGGCTAGGGGGTCTATTACATTCGTAAGTTTAGTCCTATGTATGGCTACTAGCTAGACTCACAAAATTAAAAAGAAAAAAACAACAAAACACAGGGTTAACACAGGTGAAAAATAACTGCATCTGTCGTTGGCCGTGGTGAAAAGTATGGTTCGTCGCGGCGAAAATGTAATTTTGTCATGGCGAATCATCCTTTTCGTTGAGGCAAAAATCGCAGAACAGGCATAGCAGCGACAAGCAACGAACGAAAACGGACTGAAAAGTTAAACGAAACAAAAGAAAAGGGATGGAAATGCTTACTCTAATCGAAAGGAATGAAGTTGTGTGGAGAAACGTGAGAGTCGCGGCAGCAAACAGCGGAGGAATAGAAATGGTAGAGAAAGCACAACAAAGACGGTGAAAACGAAGGTGAGAATGAAAATGGAAAGAAAAATGAACTTAAAAAGAAAATTGGTGGGAGACGAAAAGACACGAGTTTTTCCGTGGCAAAAATATGAAAAGTCTCGATGTTGACCGCGGCGAAAAATAACTTTTATCGCGGTGAACAGTTCTCGAGAGGACACACAAGACAATTAACCAATTTGGCTATGGTGAAAGTGTAGTTTCGTCACGACGAAACATTATAGAGATGCACATACACAAAGATAATTTTGGCTATGGCGAAATTCAAATTTGTTCATGGCGCACGACACCCAAATATAATTTCTCTATGAAATTCACGTGCGTCGCTGTGAAAAATGAAATTGGTCACGGCGAAGATACAAATATTATGCAGAATGAGTGTATCCTACCATTGCAATGCTAAGATATGAATAACTATCACTATATTATGAATAATGATGCAAAACTAAAAAACAAAAAACACAATCCAACAACAAATGGCACTTAGCTTCACCAGCAACGGTGCCAAATTCTTGATCTGACTAAGCCACAAAATGTAAAATTGGGTCATTGGTTAGCCTTGAAAATGGATCAAGAATGTTAATTGTGATTTCCAAGGACTGTATAGTGACAGCCCCAGGGTCGTTCTCTCCGAAAGCTATGATTCACTACTATAAAAGGTACTTTTTACACCCTATTTTTAACCCAATTGGCGCCCTTCCTTGGAGGGGTGTGTATTTGAGGGGAGTAGAAAGTTAGGGCCTACATCGCCCTATATTATGAAAGGTGCTATATGCACCCTACGACGCCCTATATTTAAGTATAGGGCGCCGTAGACTAGACCTACGGTGCTCTATATTTAAATATAGGGCGCAGTAGGTACACCCTACAGCCCCCTATATTTACATATTGGGCGCCAAAGGTCCCAATTAAATTGATGTTAGTTATTTAATTTATCAAATAAATTAAACTAACACACATAAATATTATTTATATAATATTGTGCAATTTTGAATTTCAACATATATACACATATATTTAAAATTCGAATAGACCCTAGAAATAAAGCTTATGTTGGGCTGTTCTTGCGTGCGACCCTGTAGGCCCATATAAAGTTGGCAGTGGGCTAAACTCAAAATCAGCTCACAAGTCGCAAGCAGTCTCTAGCAAGACATTACGACTGCCCAAATCATACGGGGATCGTTAACACAACGCAACCTTTTATACAACCACATCACGTCCCTTTTGTCACGCGATATTTCGGTCAAGGATGAGGCATGGATGACGTCCTCCTCCTATTCCTGACCATTACTTTCTCGATCCCTGAGTAGTCTGATTAAAGAAATGAAAACACCTTTTCGTTATAGCATGGCCATACAATTCTTAGACTCACTCATCGAGGGGCCCAGTAATATCTCTCAACTAATGTGAGGGATAAATCCCATCTTGATCACTCACATTCCTCCACATGAAAACCCCTAAGCTCGATCATAGCCTTTATCATCACCTGGTTAAAGATGACTTTTGACTAGGTCAAAGCTTAGCGACTCTCATGTAGGAATCCATGATGATCTCAGGTCGAAGGGCATTGTGATGTGATTACATATGAGATAAGCTAATGACTTAATCCATGTAGCTTTCTCATAGCGGGTCGGTCCAGCATCTTGTACTCTTACAAGTGCCTATGACTTTGACTTCTATCTCCATACCTGATCAAAGTCATACTGGTCTTGTTTTATCTTTGGTCCCACATAGATAACTGACCAGGGACATTTTGGACAATATTCATAATTTGCCCATGGATGCAATTATCATAACAAACATGCAAAGTTTATGATAATTAAATGGAGAAAATTCATTAAAATAAATAATGTACGAAGTGCAATGATTGGCCCTAGGGCACAATTTCCAACACTGAGTCTCTATACTTTATGTAAAATGATCCTCTTTTTGAACTTCTTTGATCTCTTTCTCCATGTCAATAAGGATTTGGGAGTTCCTATCTATCAGGCTCTATCTGTTACTAGTTTAATACTCTCCAAACTTGGAGATTCTCTACTAGCTTCTGTTCTTTCATCATCATCAAAGCCACCTGCACTACCTCCCTGCTCAAGGCATCGGCAACTACTTTCACTTTTTACGCGGATGATACTTAATCTAATAGTCACATTCTTTGAACAACTCCATCTAGAAACTCTGTCCCAAGTTCAGCTCTTTCTGATCTTGCAATTACTTGAGACTCTTATAATCACATTATAACTCGATGGTTGCTCCATATAAATAGTACCTCCATATCTTTTAGAGAATAAACTATTGCTGCTAGCTCTAAATCATAAGTGGGATAGTTCTCTTCATGAGGCTTTAACTAACGTGAGGCATAAACCACAACTCAACCCTCTGTATGAGCACACATTCCAATCCATACTAGCTAGCATCACTGTTGGCCACATACGTCTCTTTCGGATCAAGGATCACCAGTACAGGTGTCGAGGTTAGTTTTCTCTTTAACTCTTAAAAACTGGCCTCACACTACTCATCCCACGAAAAAGGCTGGTTCGTTCTGATGAGCTTAGTCAACGGCAAGACAATATGAGAAACATTTTGTGTAAAACATATGTAATAACCCACTAGGCCCAGAAAAGCTCCTGACATCAGTTATATGTCCTAGCCAGATTCCATCTCAGTACTGCCTCTACTTTGGCGTAGTCTACTACAACTCCTTCCTGAGAGATCACATATCCTAGGAATTTCACCAAAAATCACACTTACTGAGCTTAGCGTATAAATATATTTTTCAAATCGTTAATACAATTCTCATATGTCTTTCTAGTTCCTCTGAATATTTAGAGTACACTAGGATATCATCTGTGAAGACTACAACTAACTAATCCAAGTATTGCTAAAAGACATAGTTCATGTAATCCATGAAAACTATAGGGGCATTCATCAAACCAAACGACATTACTAAGAACTCAAAGTGTCTGTATCTCATCCAGAAAGCCATCTTGGAAATTTCATCAACTTTAACACGAAGTTCGTGATAACCTGATCTGAGCTCAATCTTCAAAAATACTTTGGTACTACTCAACTAATCCAATAAGTCATCATTATAGGAAAGCGGGTACTTGTTCTTTATTATCACTTTATTTAGTTCATGCTAGTCTACATGTAATATCCACCATTTTTTGTAAACTAAAATAGAGGCCAAATCGATAGATATGAGATAAGACAGGGCCCAGAAATGAAAGTACAGAAAGAGAGGATGTCAATGGACTAAAGAGACCCTGGTCAATTTAGTCCAAAGGCTTTGAGATTACTAAGAATATATGCCAGGGACATAAATGTCATTAAGTCTAAAGACCAAGGGCAATATGATCATGAGATAAAAAAGTCCAAACTAGTAGTCAGAAGTCAAGTTAAAGGCCACAGATAGAAAGTATGAAAAAAGTTGATGTTGTTGGGCCAGAAGTCGCATAATCAGATTTGGCCCGGTGCATGGAAGTCGGTAGGAACTTTAAAGTTAAGCGTGCTTGCCTTGGAAGCAATTCCAGGATGGGTGACCTCCTGGGAAGTGCTCAAGGTGTTAGAAACCAAAAGTTCAAGGGCAAAAAGGTCAAGGGTAAAATGGGAATTTATGAAAAGTTAGACTTTGAAAGGACATTTTGGTCATTAAGAGAAAGTGTAAGGGCATTTTGGTCATTTGACAAAGTCAAAGTCAAAGTCAAAAAGTCAAATGTTGACCAAAATATCAGAAAAAGTCACAAATACCAGAAAGAAAGAGCAAAACTCATTGATTAACAGAGTTTCGACAGATTGTTGAAAATCGGCCTAGAATTTTGAAGATTCAATGGCCGAAAATAATTATTTGAGGTATCGAAAAACCTCAATTAGTTGAGTTTTGGGCATATAAAAATAAAGTGAATTTTATAGTATTTAATAAAATTATTGCCTGGTGTACGATTAAGGCGATTTCCCCGAAAATCGGGAAAAAGACCCGAAAATCCCCGAAATGTAATTTATTTAAAAATTAATTTTGGACAATCTGGAGGGCATTTTGGGAAAAATAAAAAGGGCTAGATCAGTGAAAAATGTAGAAATTTTTAAAGCCCTAAAAGTATTTTGCCCTCTGATTGCTCGTTTTTAGGAATTTTAGACGGGATAAAATAATCCTGTAAAATTTGAGGAAATCAACGGGTATTTTGGGGTTAATAAATTTACCATATTCAATATGGAGATTAAATGAAGAAGAAAATATCTCCAGAAAAATAGAAAATGATTTATTGGAATTATGTTACTTTTACCGGTGAAAGTTGTAATCGGTAGAAGTAACCGAATGATAACCGGTTTGGTTAGTGTAACCAAGGTTCCCAACAGATTTTTCATCCATGTGCAGCCCATTATGACCACTTTTGGATAGCCAATGAGAAACAAGCATGTGTTGTATATGTGGTGCAATTTTAAGCCCTTAGATTAAAGCTTAATAAGTAAGCTTTCATCTTAGCCCTTTATTATTTATCAAGGGATTAATAAAACAGAAATTTTCCTTTCCTCCTCCTCATTTTAGCCTTGCGTTTGCAGCTGGAAAATTGGAGAAAGAAGACTCCCTCTTTGAGAGCTAAGAGGAGGAACAAGCTTCATAAAACTCAAGGTAAAAGTCTAATAAACCAAACTCACACATTTTCTTGATGCTTGTAACCCCCTCTTTCTTTCTATGGCCTTGAAATCTTGGATAAGCTTCTCTTTCTCAAGATCCAAGATTGGTGTTCTTGAGATCAAAGTGGGAACGAGAGGGAGTTAGAGCTAATACTAAGGTGCAAAATGCTCATTGGGTTGTGAGGAGTAATTTGGTGTATATATTGTTGTTGTTTGGTTGTTGTTTTGAATTTTGGGATTCAAAACCCTAAGGGGTTATGCTACCAAAATTTTTATGGAATGAGGGAGTGTTGAATTTAAGCTATAGAATCCATGAGAATGAGTTTAGAAATAAGAAAATGATGCTACTTACCATGGAAACTTGAAAGAGAATCACTTTCCTTCCACTTGTGAATTTTCGTGCAAATATGGAAAGTGGACAAAGGAGTGTTGTTTTGATGATTTTAATGTTTCCAATGGCTTTAAAATGAAGTTTTGTGTAGGGTATAAGTGAGCACAAGTTTTGGAAAGCATTGGAAACCAATAAGACAAGTTTAAATGGTCTAAGGTTTATGTAATTCAAGGGGAGGTTCAAGGGAGTTTTACATTGATTTTTATATTGGTAATAGCTTGTGTATAATGGCCATAATGTTATGAATTGTGTAGGCAAGATTTTGGTGGTTCAAGGGATTAATTTTCCAAATGGTCAAGAAAGCATTCAAGCTAAAGGAAAATTAAGAGCTAAAGGTAGCAAGACCATCTGACACTAATCTAAGTTGTTTTGAAAATGATTGATGAAATATGCATGACTTGTTGAAAATTTATGATGATAAAGGTGTGAATGTGTTCTTTAGATGCTATGGCCATTTGCATTTATATGTTACATGTTGCACTTTTATACATTCACACATATGCTTAAAGTTG
>JANTPZ010094122.1:0-10326 GCA_025593235.1 Vachellia pachyceras
CTTCGGGCCGCTATCATCTGAAAGACTGACACACGATTGGGGGCCCTCTAGGTCGAGGTCTTTTCTATTTAGGTTTTAGGATTGCACTGCATCGTTTGGATTTAGCCTTCATTTTCTCATTTTCCTCCCTCGTAAATCACATCGCCACAAGTCCCTCTTTCTTCCTTCTCCTTCCGCTTCTGTACTTCAACTCTCGCTGCTGACCTGGCTGCTGCACCAGTCCCCAAATTCCTTCCTTTCGCATAGCCCCATCTCGATTCCGCAAAAGATATCCGGAATTTCGTGGGGGTCGGGGGGGAGTGAGCTTGAATCGCCGTACATACATGGGCGCCACTAATGATCCGACTCAAGACGGACTGGATGAGCAGCAGAAGCGGTCGGAGATCTACACCTATGAAGCACCATGGCACATCTACGCCATGAACTGGAGCGTCCGTCGCGACAAGAAGTACCGCTTGGCCATATCCAGCTTGTTGGAGCAGTACCCAAACATGGTCGAAATTGTTCAGCTCGACGACTCCAACGGGGACATTCGATCCGACCCAAACCTCTCCTTCGAGCACCCTTACCCTCCCACCAAAGCCATTTTCATTCCCGATAAGGAGTGCCAGAGGCCGGACCTCCTCGCTACCTCTAGCGATTTTATCCGAATCTGGCGCATATCCGACTCGGAAGAGAACCCGACCCCGCGGGTGGAGCTAAAGAGCTTCCTCAATGGGAACAAGACCAGCGAGTACTGTGGCCCTCTCACCTCTTTTGATTGGAACGAGGTGGAGCCTAAGCGAATCGGCACTTCTAGCATTGACACCACCTGCACCATCTGGGATATTGAGAAGGAGACGGTGGATACGCAGCTCATCGCTCACGACAAGGAGGTTTACGACATCGCCTGGGGCGGTGTGGGTGTCTTTGCCTCCGTCTCCGCCGATGGCTCCGTTAGGGTTTTCGACTTGCGGGACAAAGAGCATTCGACTATTATCTATGAGAGCTCGGAGCCTGATACCCCCTTGGTTCGACTCGGCTGGAACAAGCAGGACCCAAGGTACATGGCCACCATTATCATGGACAGTGCCAAGGTTGTCGTCCTCGATATTCGTTTCCCGACGCTTCCCGTGGTTGAGTTGCAGAGGCATCAAGCCAGTGTGAATGCCATTGCTTGGGCTCCTCACAGTTCTTGCCATATCTGTACTGCAGGGGATGATTCTCAGGCTCTGATATGGGACCTTTCCTCAATGGGCCAGCCACAGGAAGGCGGGTTGGATCCTATTCTTGCATACACCGCTGGGGCGGAGATTGAGCAGCTTCAATGGTCTTCATCTCAGCCAGACTGGGTTGCGATTGCTTTCTCCTCCAAGCTTCAGATTCTAAGGGTATAAAGGATTGATATTTCCATTCACCTAATTGTTACCCGCAGTAGAAGTGTGGGGGACATAGGATTTGGCTACTGCCTCTCAAGATGCATGGCAGATTTCAGGTTTATAGTTTTACTTTCTCCTGTAAACATGCTTCAGCCTTATTTTGATGATTTGATGGCGTTTTGTCTCCGCTGTTCTGGCAACGGTACGGAGTATGGATCATGTCCATTATCATTTAAGTTGAAACTCCCCCCCCCCAAAAAAAACTGTTCGGATTTTCCATCATTTTTTGTACTTTTTGGTTGAGTAGATACGAAACATGAAGCGGGACGAAAGTCTTCGGCTCAACGAGTTTCAAGCCAGTGCCTTCAAATTAAAACCTTAATTGGCTAACTCGAAAGAACTAGTGCAATGCAAATGCAAATGATGGCTTTAGAAATAAAATAATTCATGCACAATCACATCCATGGATCTACCCTGGTTCAATTTTTGAGTGAGACGAGACAGTGACTAAAGAATCTCGCAGATAGCAAATGACTCGTGGTCTTGTATGGTGGACAATCGTATAGCTCCGTGACACAGTAATAAGTTTGGCTCACATTCACTGTTACTGGCGGAAACAGTTTCTCACGTTTCCCCTATCTTAAATTCTGTTCTGTTCTCTCCTGAGGGGCATTGTGTCTCGTAATGTATTTAGGTACTCTGATAAATGAAACATGCAAGTAGACCTGGAATGAAACGAAATTGTCTTTTTGAATTTGATCATTAGAGCATCAAAATTATATATATATATATATATGGAACATTATGGGTGTGTTTAGGAATTCCGTTAGGAGAACGATCACAGATTCCGAGGTAAACATGTGAGAGGAGTTTTTTCTCAGTTTGCGCGAAAATGGATTTTGGGGAGGCAAACGACCTCCCCAAACAAGCCCGGTAGTGAACTTGTACCCTGAGATGTGGTTCCAATCCATGGTTTCTTGGTTCATTGCGCCCCTTAGTTTCCATTTCATTCAGAGATTGATACTTGTAATGAATGAAGGAGGAAGAGCATACGTGGCAAATTAACCATCAAATCTGAAGCATATTTCTTTGCCAATGAGTGTCCTAAAATTTCTAATTAAACTGCATGCGTTCACTCTACCCATTGTTCCTACATTAATTTTTTAGCCTTTTATCCCCAACCACTTGATTTTGCTTGCGCTTCGCCTTACAATCAATCATGCTACCTGCAAGTGCAACTCGCTTAATTTTATATGTGAGTTATGTAATTGACTATAAATCGTACTAATAGAAGCAAGCTAATCTATTTTCCTCCACAATAAATTATGCAAAGCTTTCAAAGGACGTCCGTGATAGTAGCTTCTGGGTGACACAATATTTGGCAGATGATGGTTTTCACCACACTGGAACATGTTCATTTAACTCATACTAGTTGCCATTTTTTTTTGCGCAGTTAGACGTACGTGTGTTTGAATCTGGATTTTGGGAATGAGTCAATCAGAACAAAACATACAGCAATGAGGCGCATCCTCTTGTGACGAATGAACTAACTGTTATTTGTCAATGGTCAAAATTGCGGTAACTTAATGGAAGAGAAACATCGTATGGTGGCTGAAGACAGGGGAGGGCCAAAATTTATCTCATGGACTACTAAAATTATCAAAAACTAATTTCTTGCTAAAGAAGAAGAGGAAGCTCTCACATCACATGGCATCCCATGGTGTTCTCATCACTGAAATAGTCTCCTACTCGTTCAGCTGGTCTCTGGAACGGTGGTGTAAAGCTTGAGCCGTGACGATGGTAATACTCTTCAACGGGAGGAGCTGGATATGAAGGTAATAGGGAACTGCTACTGCGCAAGGCTGAGCAATGTAACAGTGCTGAGGATGAATCTTGATGTTACTGTGTGGGTGCATGTTCGGATGAACCCTGAAATCAACTTGTGGCTGAACATTGAAATCTACTTCAGGATTATGAAGCATAACAGGATTTTCCTTCATATCTTGAGGCAGACTGAACTTAATTGCAGCCATGTTAGGTTTTGAGTCCTTTTGTTCCTTTCTTGGATCTTGCTGGTTCTTGCCTCCACTTCCTCCTTTGATTTCCTTACCTTTCTTAATTTTAAAGTTCTCTCTCTCCTTCTGTATGGCTGCTACTCCTCCTTCCTTCTTTTCAGCTTCAAATTCCCCGTATCTGCAGAGTTCTGCATGCTTTCCAACTTTTAAAAGCCTTTTTATTAATATTTGTGTGTTCACGTTGCCCAACACTGTTGCTGCAGAGGGTCTACATCCATCTTTAGAACACCTGATAACGTGAACCACAACAGTAAACACTTGAAGAACCAGAAAATATATAATTAGTTATCCGATATGAATTACCTTCAATCCTTCCTAACGCCCTCTTTACTTTCTTCTTGCATCCTTCACAGCAGTTAGCAGACACCTTGAGTTCAATTTCAATCTTCTGAAATAATGTCAATGCGAACAGGTTTAAGCTCCAATGTTATGGTGTTCAAGTGAAGTTTTCTAAAATGGAACAACGGAAGATGAAAAGAAACTGAACATATTAGATGGGTTTAAAGAGAGAGAGGTTCAGCACCTTCAAGTATACTTTGCTAAACTCTAGAAAATAATATTGAGGAGCACAAAGGGAATGAATTATTATTGATGAGTGTGTACATTTATATATGTTTGAGATCATTAAGTAATAATACGTGTAACTAAGATTGACAGCTGTATTGCACTGGATCTGTAACCAACTAACAGAGTTCAGTTTTTATATAAATTGTACACTAACATTCCCCCTTCTGAGAACAAAGTTCAGCTCCATAAGCTTCTTCTTGAGTTAACACATTCATCTTGCTTCTACAAAAAGCAAACATGGTGTTTCCAAGTGGTTTTGTCAGTACATCCGCAATTTGATGAGTAGCAGGCACATGCCCAACATTCACTATACCAGCTGCAACCTTTTCCCTGATGAAGTGTACATCCAACTCAACGTGTTTGGTTTTGGAGTGGAGTACTGGGTTTGCAGCTAGTGCCACTGTACCAGAGTTGTCACATCATATATTGGATACATTGGCTACTGGCACTCGCATTTCTTTCATGATATGGGGTTGGATCCCAAAAACACACAGTAGTAACCACTTGTGGACCTTCTGTTTTCAGGGACAATATGAACTTCCCCTTCTTCAGATTTTTTCTCAGTTGTACCTCTCCAATCAGCATCTGCATAAGCCTGGATCATGAATTGATTTTGGGAGTTTGGTCTGATTAGCAACCCATAAGTACTTGTTCCACTGAGATAGCACAACATTCTTTTTACACACTGCCATTGCTTTTCAGTTGGCTCCTGCATAAACTGACTAAGCTTATTAACGGTGAAAGCTATATCTGGCAGTGTGTAGCAAATATATGGTAGTGAAACTACAACACTTCCGTATAGCTTTGAACCAGCAAACGGAGGGTTATCATTTTGGCGCAACTCAATATTTACTGCCATAGGAGTAGAATAGGCATGGGCATTTAGCATCTGTGTCTTTACTAACAGGGAGTGAATGTATTTTTTCTGAGTCAACAGAATACCATGTGAGTTCCTGTTGAACTCTATGCCCAGAAAATATGAGAGGTCACCCAAATCTTTCAGAGCAAATGTCGAGCTAATTTGAGAGATTAATTTCTGTATAGTTTCTTCATTTAATACAGCCACAACTATATCATCAACATAGACCAATAGATACACAATACCTTGTGCATCCTCTCGAATGAACAGACAAGAATCTGCTCTGGAAGCTGCAAAGTCTGAGGAACACAGATAGGTGCTTAGCTTAGAGAACCAAGAATGAGGTGCTTGCTTTAGACCATAGAGAGCTTTCTTGAGCTTACATACTAGTGGCTTTCCATCAGCATCATGCTTGATGAAGCCAGGGGGCTGTTCCATGAAGACTTCTTCATTTAATTCGCATGCTTAAATCGCCCTTTCGCTGGTTCGTGAGAAGATTCCAATGCTTCAGAATCTTGGAGTCTGACTTGGTTGAATATAATCGATTTAGCTTTGACCAAATCTGAGCAGATGTCTCATGGCCTATAAGTTCTGGTAACATAGACTGAGAGACAGATGCGAGCAACCATGAAGCTAGAGCCGAGTCAATTTGTTCGTAGGTATAGAATTCCGGATTCTCGATTTCACGACCTGAATCACTGCGAGTCTTCTTCGGTGGCACAGTTACAGATCCATCAAGATATGGAAAAAGCTTATGCTGTTTGACCATGAAAAACACTTGTAGTTTCCATATCAAATAATTGTTTTCATCCAGCTTCACATTGATTTTCTTATTCGTGAAGCTTCGATTTGTGAGGCCCAGATCTGACGCGTGAAGCTTGTGCTATGTTAGACATTGTTTGTTGATCAAACGCCAATGTCAAGTATTTTGTTCAGCTGATCATCGGAGCTCCTCCGGTGTGGGGAGGCTATACCATACTAAACTCTAGAAAATAATATTGAGGACCACGAAGGGAATGAATTATTATTGATGAGTGTGTACATTTATATATGTTTGACATCATTAAGTAATAACACGTGTAACTAAGATTGACAGCTATATTGCATTGGATCTGCAACCAACAGAGTTCAGTTTTTATATAAATTGTACACTAAAATCCTTCCCTTGCCATGTTTGTAATGCGTTTATTAGAACTTGGAGGAAGAAGGGTAAGGAAAGTTTAAAAAGTGTAAAATCAGAGAGCTTTCTGTGGCAGTCTACCTGTTGCAGTGGCCACCCTATTTATACGCAGCCAAAAAAAAAGCAAAGGAATACTGCCAAACATAATATGTACCTTTACTTTTCAATATTATAAGGTATTTGCATGCACCTTCTCTTATTTAGTTCCAACGCAAAAGCGTTTTGGGACAGCTCTGTATAAGACAGTAACCAAACCTTATCCTTCGGATATTATTATCAAGTAAGTTGTAACCCCAACAAGTTCACTGTTCAGTCCTCATAACATCTTTCTTGTTCCACAAAGCTGATATACTGCTATGACCTTAATGATTAATAGGAATGCTCTCCAAGATCCTTTAGGCAATAATGCAGTGTGAATTACAGGACAAGATTTAACTTTGATCATTCTTCTAAAATGGGTGGCTAGTATTGCAAACCACTGCAAGATTTATTCTTTCATGAACTCCACTGACCACTAATTTATGTTAGAAAGAATGAGGACACTTTTTATTCTACAACTTCTTCAGCCATTGGAGATTTTGTGGCTGTGGGGTTATGAATGAGGATTTTAAAACGTAAGATTTTTTTCGGAGTGTGGAAGTGGGCGGGTTAGTTACCTTTGTCTGTGAGAGCTCTGACTTAAATTCAAATCAGTGTAAAGAAAGGAAAAAGGTAGTAGTGGGTGTTTGAAGTAGTTTTTAAATATAACCTATAATAGTTGATTTAGAAAGGCTTGTCTGGCAAGCTGTCGTTGGCCCAGGAAAAAGAAGTGCGTCTGGGGGGAAAAAGTGGAAGAACAAAGCCAATTTTTGGAGGGCGCTTTTGATTTGGTCTGAGTTTGTTTATTAGGTTTGATTGAACACTTTCGTCATGCCCACAAGGAGTCGATATTATTCGGTTAATTCAGAAAGATTCAAAGCAACCTAAGAATAATTGGCAGCCGGATACTCTCAGCATCGCTCAGTATTATGCATGCAGATTAATCCAAAACTCACGCTGTACCTTAATAACGCAACGTCGAGGGACGCGAGACTCTGCCACTGACAGGAGGATTAGATTCCCTATATAATGTGCTAACCTTTTTAAGCCATGCATGTTTAATCGTGACACGTAAACATATGTTACGGGATTCAGTGAGGAACGTACACGTGGATTGTGACAGAGGAAAGGATCTGTTTAAGTGGCACGGTTACGAGTTTAATTAGACTAAAAGATTTTTGAAACCAGAGTTATTTAGACTTAGAGATATTTGGAAGTTTGCGGAAACGCTGTTCATGGCCTCATATATCATCATATTGGGAATTTTGAATCAAATCAATGCGGCTGCACAATGACCAAAATCGTATTTTCGTATGACACTGAACCTTTTTTTGATACAGAAACTTTTGAAAATGGGTTAGACTCACCTACGATCCAAAACAAGGCGTTCATTCCTCTTAAGACGTACCAATATTGGGTAGGGTGAGCCGTCAATTACCCTTATGTATTGTGCAGTGATTGGAACCACAACAAAACATCACTCCTAGGAATTGAACCCACTCCATTTGTGAGAGTCTAATATCCTTGTCAATTGAATCCACGGAACAATTGTTGACAATGAACCTAATTTTGAACACACATTCAAACTCTAAACTTGTAAGAACTCGCCATTGAGACCAAACATGTGATGTAGGTATTAAAAAAAACGGTAGAGAAATAGATAGGTGACGCGACGCCCATATATAACAGAGAGTTATGGCCACAACTTGCATCAATCTCAGTTAATTACAAAGTTCGTAGCTTCAAATACTAACGGATGGATATGGCTTGTATGAAGAAGAACCGTATATTAGTGAGCAACTCATGAACCCCTAGTGCTGGCCTTTGTCCATTAGCCAATGCCTTTAGATTTTTGTGATGACTACTTGCTGTTTGTAACTCTCAATGTTCAGAATTATGTTATCTACTTTTTTTTGGGTGCACAATTATGTTATCTACTTTTTTGATACAACAAGAGAGCCCAAAGGCTCAAAAAAGAAGAGGAATTACACAAAAAGGGGAAATAATCCCAAACGATTTTTCGCACACAACTCCTGAAGATGGTGCGGGCACGAGTTGTAAATTCTTGAGGAGGAGATACCCTCCTTCACCAGAGCGTCAGCCAAAAGATTCTGCACTTAATGGAACAGAGAGGAACCCACAAAGTGGGCCAGTTAGGATTGGAGGCTCAGGCCCAACGAGGGGCAGATGTGAGGAAAAGAGGAGAGCCACAGATGATTGGGGTCTCAGGCACCAACCACAGCCATTCATTGTACCGAGAGGCTATCCAGAATCTCATCCTCATGAGCCTCAGCCACGCATCTTCCTCTTCTCCCACGCTTTTTAAAATTAATCTCACACTATATTCAACCTGAAAACACTCACTCCTCTGTGTTTGATCTCTCTTCCCAATACTAGCACCACCCCCAGCTGCTTCTGAGCTCTCTCCCGCTGGGTGATGATCATGGCTTCGGCCACCCTTTCTGTTGCCAAACCAACCCTTCAGGTTCCTCCACTTGTTTGATTGTCTCTTTCATCTTTCATGTTCCCTAGGCACCAACATTTTTGAAGCATTGTAGAAGAAGGCTCTGTATTGTTTGCTGATCGGTGTGCTCACTTTGTTGGTGCAGGGAAATGGAAAGGGGTTCTCGGAGTTCTCCGGCCTCCGCAGCTCATCGGCATACCTTCCCCTCTCTAAGAAATCTTCCGACGATTTCCACTCTGTTATTGCCTTCCAGACCTCCGCTGTGAGTACCTCCAATGCCTCTCTCTATTACATTCTTAACTATGTAGATGCCATATACCTGCCACTTCACTTGCTTGTCCTCTCTGAGGATCCACGAATCTCTCATGGATAATGTATGACTCCTAAGTCCAAACCACTACTCATAATAGAATATTTAGTGGGCTCACATGCCTGTTTGTGGTGTTCTTCACATCAAAACCTACTGTCTGCTCTTGTTTCCTTGAAAGAACTAGGATACTTATAAAACGATAATTGTTTACATCATGGTAATCTATGTCAATGAATCTGCCCCCAATAACACGCCATGTATATAACGTATGATCATATATATCATTGTACATCAAACTAGGCCTTTCTTCATATAAATATAGGAAGAGAGGAGAATGGGACTATGAAATATAGAAGTGAGAAAAAGAATGAATGGTTTAGTAAGTAAATTGAGAAATGTGAATGTGAAGGTAAAAAGCAGCGGAGGGTACAGGAAAGGAGTGGCGGAGGCAAAACTGAAGGTGGTCATTAACGGGTTCGGTAGGATCGGAAGAAACTTCTTGAGATGCTGGCACGGTCGCAAGGACTCTCCTCTCGACGTCATCGCCATCAACGACACCGGCGGTGTCAAGCAGGCCTCTCACCTCCTCAAGTACGACTCCACCCTCGGCATCTTCGACGCCGACGTCAAGCCCGTCGGCGACGACGCCATCTCTGTTGACGGCAAGGTCATCCAGGTCGTCTCCAACCGCAACCCCGTCAACCTCCCCTGGAAGTAATAATCACATTCACACTCACATCAACATACATACATCTCCCTCCGTGATCATTAGTTGTAACATGTTACTCAACGAATGAAAGTCGCGTATGTGAATCGCAGGGACTTGGGGGTTGACTTGGTGATCGAAGGAACAGGAGTGTTCGTTGACAGAGAAGGAGCAGGGAAGCACATTCAGGCAGGAGCAAAGAAGGTGCTCATCACAGCACCGGGCAAAGGTGACATCCCCACCTACGTGGTCGGTGTCAACGAAGGCGATTACAGCGCCGACGAACCCATCATCAGCAACGCTTCTTGCACCACCAACTGCCTCGCCCCTTTCGTCAAGGTCCTTGATCAGAAATTCGGTAATAATCATTCACTACTCCTGCCTACTCCTTCAAATTTAAATATATCGTTCCCATGATCATCACCACCATCCCCCTTGTGTGGTGTTTTTTTTTCAGGAATCATCAAGGGTACCATGACTACTACTCACTCCTACACCGGAGACCAGAGGCTGCTGGACGCCAGCCACCGTGACCTGAGGAGAGCCAGAGCCGCCGCATTGGACATCGTGCCGACTTCAACCGGAGCAGCGAAGGCGGTGGCCCTTGTGCTGCCGAGCCTGAAAGGGAAGTTGAATGGGATTGCCCTGCGTGTGCCCACACCCAATGTGTCCGTGGTGGACCTGGTGGTTCAGGTGTCGAAGAAGACATTTGCAGAGGAAGTGAACGCA
>JANTPZ010094123.1:0-22972 GCA_025593235.1 Vachellia pachyceras
AGCCCAAGAGCAGGAGAATCATGGTATTAGTCAATGCTTAGAACTATTTCTCATTGTGTTGTGTGGGTTTCTTTTTATTGCGTTGATGCTCTGTTTTGTAGTTGTGGTTTCTGGTGTGATTCTGACTGTGATTTTTATGTTTTGCCGGTTGATTTTGAAAAGGGTGCTGGAGGTCCTGGCGATGATGACAATAGATGGCCACCATGGTTGAAGCCTCTTCTCAAAGAGAGCTTCTTTGTTCAATGTAAGTTACACGCTGATTCGCACAAGAGCGAATGCAATATGTATTGCTTGGATTGTATGAACGGTGCTCTCTGTTCTCTCTGCCTCGCCTTCCACAAAGACCATCGTGCCATTCAGGTTCTTTCCTCACTCCATAACTCAAATGAAAAACAAACAGCTTTAGTCTTTCTCACAATCGTTGATTTTGTTTTTTGGATTTTGATGAAAAGTCGGATCTTTTCCCTCATTAATTGAGCTCTGATGTTGTAATTTTATTTTCTGAATTCTTGACTGTCAACCGTTTTCTGATTCCCCCATTCGGCATTCATTAGTTCATAAAACACAGTGAAACTCATGTTCTGTAACCCTCTCATTCATGGGAACTGAACTTGGATTTTTTGTTTTTGGGTTTGACAGATTAGGAGGTCTTCATACCATGATGTGATCAGGGTCTCAGAGATTCAGAAAGTTTTAGACATAAGTGGCGTCCAGACCTACATTATCAACAGCGCAAGAGTGGTGTTCCTGAACGAGAGGCCTCAGCCTAGGCCTGGAAAGGGAGTCACCAACACCTGCGAAGTCTGTGAACGGAGCCTTCTCGATTCGTACCGTTTCTGTTCTCTGGGTTGCAAGGTACTTGCTTAAATTACACAATGCCTTTATAGTTTCAGTCAAAGAAACAAGAAAAGTGAAGAATGTCTTTCTTTGGGTGAGCTGTTGTAGAACAAATTGGGAAAGAAAAACTGAGAAAAGGAAAAATTTTGCCTTTTGGAATCGTTGGATCTGAACGTGGGTTTTCTTTTTAACAGATCGTTGGGACGTCGAGGGATTTCCAGAAGAAGAAGAAGCAGCCGGCGGTGGCGGCAATGTCGTCGGACTCGGAGGATTCATACAGCAGCAGTGGCAGCCATGGGCGGCAGAGGAACGGCAAGTCTCAGGTTCAGAGCTTCAGTCCGTCAACGCCGCCTCCAACTTGTGTGAATTACAGAACAGCCAGGAGAAGAAAGGGGATACCCCACAGAGCCCCAATGGGAGGACTAATCATAGAATACTGAGATAGTTCGGTATTTCTAGGTTATTTGCCAGCAGGCCCTCGCGTAGATATGACATTACGTAACAATGCAGGTTTCCGACGACGTCGTCTGAGAAGGCTGGAAAGTGCTTTGTCCTGTCACCTTTGGGTAGTGGTTTCTAGCATTGTATATAGAAAAAAGCGATAGGGAGGGGGGAAAGGGTTAGGAAAGTATAAAATAAGGCATCTATGAAATAGTCGGTTGTTATGAGAGGGAGGGAAAAGGAACGGTGTAGCAAAATAACAACGTAAAGCTCCTTCCTGAGGAGCCATGTATATATGTGATAAGGAAAAATACATAGGATGGGCCTTTTAGAAGCTATTGTACCTAAGTTTTGGGGGTGAGTTGTAAATACTAAATACTACTCTTTCCAAACAGGTTGCCTGGGTGGACCGTTAATGATATATATGGAATGCTCAAGTTAAGAATCTTTTATTAAATTCTGTATCTGCGTCCAATCCAATGCCTCTGTCATTTGATGCAGTATTATTTCTTCCTCTAAGTACAAATATGAATTAAGATTGTCCAAACAAGTGCCCTGCCAATTAACAAGTTTTATCGAATTCTGTCCTGCATGAATCACGATGATCCTCCCCTAAATCTGTGATTTGGATAAGGAATGATCTTGATGCTCATCATACCTATGCTCCTGCCAAATTTATCTTTTGAAAATCCTTCCCAATCTGAATGATCTGAAATTAATATTTGACAGCTTTAATACTTTATCTTTTGTTCATCTTAAACTTTTTGGGACAATGAATGATAAACAACTCACTTTATTTTTAAAATGCACAATTTATTCTTTAAATTATATTCATCATTGTGCTCATTAAGGAGATTGATTTCCATCCCACCTAATAGAATGCAGTATTTTCCCACTATATATATAATACAGTATTTATGTGGTGAGTGGCCAGGAATGCTGGTTGTGGCACTTCCGACATTGTGGGACCCGCGAGAAGCCGGTTTATATGGGGCGGGTTGAGTTCGCGGCGTCTTCATTCACACGCGTCGTCCGTTGATTGGCCTGCGGGAAAGCGAGACGCATCGGTTCTCGAAAGTAGCGAGCAGGTCAGCCGCCTGCATGATCATTTTTTTTATTTCATGGCGGTTCCGTGGTACGTGGGTTATAAATTTATAATAAAGCAGGGCCTACATTTTGATGATCAACGGTCAGGATTGGCAACCACCGAACGGCTTTGACACTTCTCAGAGGCTGAGACCATTCTCAGATTGGGAAATAAAGGCAGTTGGGGGGGTGGGTATGGGAATCTTGGGCAACTTTGGACGTGCGGCTTGTGTGGTGAAGAGGAAAAAGCGAAGTGGGGTTTGGTGGTTTTCATGAAAGAGCGGCGGTGTGACTGAATGGGAATGTGAACTTTGCCATAGCAGCAAATATATATGTTAATGGGTCCAATCTAAGATCATGGCAAATATGGTTAAAGCAAAAGGGAAGCATACGCTGAGTGTGTTTATTCTTTTGCCCCTGTTACAGCTGCTTCTGCAAGAAGTTCACTCGCTGATCGTTTCACCCTTGAGTGTCATTTTAAGAAAATTGCTTGCCTTCCCTCCAAAGGGTAATGTGGATTCCATTGGTGTCCTTTCAACTCCGTTTCCCAATCAAGAATGCATTGCATTCATGAGTCAACGGGAGGGCGTTTAATGTCTTGTCGCAAAGGGTTGTTACGTGTTTCGGCCTTTTCTAGTTGTGGTCCATTTTTACTGTGGTGGTTCCGTTTGGAAAACAGTGGAGAAATGCTTTTACGTAAGTTGAAGTAAATATTTGAAGGAGATTATCTCATTTTACAAAAAACACCGTTGAACGGAATATTACACAGGACTAATGTTAAGAGCTAATTACCTTTTCCGGAGAAATAGGAGGTGCACACGTGACCCGGCAATGCCATACGTGTGGGCTCCTCCCAGTGGTGACCTCTTTGAATGACAGACGTGTCACGCTTGATGTAAGCCGAAAAAGGCCGAGAAAGGTATAAATGACGACTGACTGACTGCAATACTATTTATTCATGCTGGCTCATCATCATATGTTACCGACCACGTTTTTATCGTCGTGCTTTTGACCCAGATGCTAAGTTCTCCCCTCTTTTCATAATTTTATCCTTTTTTTGGTCTCTGAAAAAAATAGGGGAGCTCCAGACACTGCACAAAACACAAAGCGAAGCGGTCCGTGGGTGCTTGTGAAAGTTACTTTTGTTACGTGCAGATCCTTCCAGGGCCTACTGCCGACACGTGGCGTAGTGGTCATTTACATGTGATTTTTTTTTAAAAAAAAATGGGGGAATAAATAAGTAATGGCAGACGGATGCTTTAAGGAATCGTGGTGATGAGTGTTGTGGGAAGGGAGAGGGTGATGGAAGGGAGGATTAGTCTAAGGGTGATTAGCGTGACACGTGGCATGGAACGTTGTCGGCCAAATGTCCGGTGCATGAATGAATGGAGGGGCAGAAAGGGAAAGGTGTGGGGAGGCATGGGTGGGGCGCCACAACATTCTGCGCTGCCACTCTCGCATTGGCAAAATGGATAGAAGCACCGTTTAGAAAAAAAAAAAATTTATAGATTTCAAAATGATTTTATCAATTTTAAGATGTTTTATGTTTTGACTTACGTATATAATTAAAAAAAATTTTCTCAAACATGCCCTTAAGCTAGGGGTGAGAAGGGGTCTAACGAAAAAACTAATCGATGAATTAATATTTGAACTTCTATTGGGAGAGATGTCCATATTTATAGAATGATACCTATAATTTAGTAAAAATAATTCAGTTAAATATATGAAGAAAAAATGGTCAAAGACAGTCATGTAAAAAATAGATTTGTAAATGCACCCTGTTTATAAAGGGTGAATGTAAAAGAGAATGTACGAGAAGATCAATGAAGGAGAATGTGTGAAAAAGAATCAACTGAGAGACATATAATCAATGAGAAATAAAAGTGAAAAGATAAAATAAAACAAAATTTTAAACATTTCCAAAGTGTGCCTTACAATAGAATTTTAAAAATTTCTGAAGTAAATTTGAGACTATAGGCAAGGATAGAGGGTAATGAAGTGAATTTTGTTAGGATCAAAGGTTTACCATTATGCTAAAAAATATAGCTGTTAGTCAGAGCGCAACTCTATTTCCTTAACCCACAGTAGAGCAGACGCCCAAGCTCCATAGTTCGACTATGACTTGACCCCTCGGGCCTCCGCCATAGGACAATTGATGCCACACCTTGGCCAACAATCCCCCCTCAGCAAATGTCCTGCGGGAATCGAATCCATGACCTTGGCTCTGATACCAATTGTTAGGATCAAGCGCTTACCACTAGATCAAAAGCTATAGCTGTTAGTCAGGGTGCAACTCTATTTCCTTAACCTACAGTAAGCAGACGCCCAAACGCCATAATTCGACTATGACTTGGTCCCTCGGACTTCCGCCATGGGATAATTGATGCCACACCCTGGTCAATAAATTTGCCTTACGCATGTATGTAAGGTTGTGTGTGAGAAGGTGTTAATTGGAGTATTTTCTGAGGGATAATGATGGCTTAATTAGAATTGGGGCATCGTGTGGATGGAATATAATTGTATGGTGCTGATGAAGATCAGGAGGGTTTTCATGTTTGACTTTCGTGTTAATTGGAGTATTATGTTAGTAATAATTGTTCAACTAATCATTCATTAAGTTTGACTCTCTTCCGCACCACCATAACCAAATAAAGAGTAGTATATTTATTATATGCTTTCACTTTATACACCATGGTTAGATGCTTAATTATTTAGCCGCCCTTAATGTTGACTGAATTACTGTCACACACACAGCCCAAAGCAGATATCAACTGAAAAAACCGTCACAAATCATATCACACTTTCACTTACATTTGCATGTAAAGACAAATCTCAACCTTTTAAGATTCAGTCTGTAATGAATAATGATGTTTCGTTTCATCTTTCATGGTTAAAAAAAAAAAATTACGGTAAATTGCTTTTTTTTTTTCACTTTGTAATTTTGTATATAGGCATTTACTTTTAACTTCAAGTAAGTGAAACAGATGTGAAGTGACCTACGTACTAGCTGGCATTACATTCATATATATTGAAAAAAGGATAAAATATTCCAATCAGCGTTGGAGCTTTAATTATGAGAATCTCTATTAGCAAGCAGATAATAGATTTTATGTATATCAGAGTATAATCTTTTAACACACACACACACATACGCAGTGACAGCCATATCAGAGTACATTATAACAAAATGAAAAAAAAATGGTGGGTGGATGTGGATTTGATCCTCACTCTTCACCACCTTCTATTCCTGCTCTTCTTCACTTGCACTTGTTTTGGATATCATCATGCGGGTTCATCCCATTTTTCCAACTCTAACAATCCTAATTTACAGCTATGATAAATCATAAATAAATGCCTGCGTAATGCCACATTTGAATTATAATCTGTTTAGCTTATTAAAACTTGATGGATTGATAATTGAGTAAAAGTGAACAATCCTACGTAACTATTATCATATCTATTATCTTAATGAGGATTATAGGGTTTGCAATCTCACTATCACGCTATGCTCATCAATGAAAGATTGAGCCATTGTTTTCACAACTTGCTATGGCCAAGTGAATTAAGTGGGACCTACTTAATCAAGTTGCTTAAGCCGTGATGTCAGTGATTTACTAACCCTAAATTATTACGATGATGTTGATGATGATGGGTTAAAGAAAGAGAAGGCCTTTATCGATCACGCCCACGATCTTACTCACACCATCTTCATTATTATATTCCGTCATCTTTTTATTCAGTGGCCCCTTAGCTTTGTGATGTTGGTCGGTCTCTCATTGGTTCTCTGTTTCAGGTTACCAGCAATACCTACTTTGCCTATGTTTACAAATTAACAATAATAAGAATAATTAATACGCTCTACATGTCGTTTTGTACGTGTCTGGAAAACCTTTCTCTTAACATGAATGTCATCGCATATTGGAGATGTGGCGTATATACTGTTCTACTCGTTCTGCTAGGCTTAAATCTGAATTAAAGTGGGAAGAAATTTTAGTTTTGCTAAACTTGGATTTGAAGTTAATTAAATGAATATATGTGCATATATATAATTCATTCATAAAAATGATATATCATGATGAAATTTTGAATCAAGTTGTGATGGTAAGAAATTTGTGCATATGTAAGAACTATTCAAAACACTCTAGAGCAACAGATAAAGCAAATAACGAGTACTTTCTTCAAGAACATTGTGCAAGCTCGAAGAAATTCCAGAGAGATCAATTAGTATTTGGTCTATGCATGGAGCTTTGCTTTGTTTAGTTTTAAAAAAGCTTAGACAGAGTTTGTCATTTGCAGCTGATTGCATCTAAATAAAGATCAAATGTGTTGGCGTTAACTTTTAGAACTAAACGACACCTTTTTTTTTTAAATAGAGGAATTGATCCATTCGAGTTTCAAGTGAATACACGTAAACGACGGTGCGATCCAATCAACTGGTTACAAACACAGATTATATCCATTCATAGCGTCTTGGAGAATGAACTCTACTTTCTAAAACTATATGTACAATTGACTTGTTGATGGAAATTGGAACCAATGCGATGTCGAACTGCAGCCGTCTAACTGTGTTTTGCTATCAAATTTTGACAAGAAGCAAGTAGTTGAAATTAAAGAGGCTAGAGACGATGTAGCACAAAGTCCCATGTTCTGTAATTTTTTGTTATATAAATTTTAGGAAAAGGGTTAGGCTCACCCACGATTCAAGAGCAGAATATCTAAATCATGATCCATTGGGGCATATCCATGTGAGCATTGGATCATGTCAAGTAAGCCTTTTAGTTCTAACTACACATATAGGTCAACCCAGCTTTACTCAGCTGTAGTAATGTCTCTCCAAGCGCTGCGACTGGAGCCACAACAAAGTGGCACTCCCCAGGATCGAACACTCTCCCTTTAAATGAGAGTAGTAGCTCAATCCTTTTACCAGTTGAACCCACGGACAATAGGTGCTGTTATGTAATTAGCTTGCCTTGTTCTGTTTCTTCTTATTGGGCCCTTTGCTGAGCCCCTAAACACTCGAGGCCCATTTATTTCCCCTGAAACGCACGTGCGCGAATTATAAATTTAATAAATATCATTAAATGATAATCTAATACATGAACTTAAATTTTTGAAAGATTGGGTGGTTTCAGTACCTTTTCTAGCATACTTAATTGATGCAGGGGAAAGAGATAGTAATTGGCCAGGAAGACAGCACAGAAGAGTCGGAATGAGGGGTGAAGAATAATTGGAGGGGTTAGGTGTCGAATGGAATGTGGTAGAGAGCAGAAAACCCCAAGACGACAAATGAGGATAACACATGTAACAGAAAGAGCCAGAGGGACGGTGTCCTCAAAACTAGATAAGGATGACCCAATCAACGTGGCTCTCCACATTTCATTGGGCCGGGTCCTATTTCAGAGGGCCCATACCAATCATCCTTTGGGACTAACCCATACACAAGCATGCATTCAACCAATTAAACCAATTGGGTCACCAATGGCGCTGGGTAGAATTGGTAAGGGCTACTACTAGCATTCTTCAGGGTAAAGGTTCGAACCTTGAGGAGTGACAGTCGTGATAATTAACGCAACCTCAAAGAGGTTGTCTTATCGGTACCTCGCTACCACCGTAAGGTCTCCTTGCGGGGGGTCTGGATTAGTCTGGGGCGGGCAGTGAACTCATGATACCCCAGGATACCGGATGGTTTATAAAAAAAAAAAACACTAATTGGGCTGAGTGATTGAGTCGGTAGCTAGTCCTTCACATTTATGTTCCATCACTTTAAACAAGGCTGTCTCTGTTACGAGAATAATTGTGTCAAACAAAAGTAAAGATACAAGTAACCAAATATTGTATTTAAAAGGTGTGTAGCTCCGGACTTGTTGGCAAGTGACCAAATACTTTGAAAGATTTGATTTTGACTGCTATACTTTAAATAGATTTTTTTTTAGTCCCTAAATCTAACAATCTTAAGTAACGTTGTTAAATATTCAAGGCTTTAAAACTACATGGACAGATCATATAAGAATTGTTTCCATACTATCTTATTTAGCTATTAAGTCATTTCATCATAATTGATCGGGTCAGCGACATGTGAGCAACATTAACGGTGTTAGCATCAAGTTTAGATTCTTTTAAAATTATACGTAATAATAGTTTTGGACAGAATGAACTTGAAAGATTAAAACCACAACTTTCAAATTTCAATGACTAAAACTCAAATTGAAGTAAACTATAAGAATAAAAGTGGGTTTAACCTTGCAAGAAAAATGAGTTGTGGGGCGGTGGTTGAGATGCTTTTGGATTTGGATGCATGTCACACCTAATTGAAGTGAGCGGACAAGCCATTGGGGTCGCTAAAGAGTGATGGTCATGTGAAGTGAAGGTGAAGGAATCATTACTCAAAGAGAAGCCAAGATCTGTGGTCCATCGTGAACCTTTCAAGACTTGTCACTTCACACACACAACTCACCATTCTCCTCAACGGATCATCTTCTCTCAATTAACCTACCTCTTTTTCATGCCAACTCCCAATTCTCTGTCCTCTTCCTGTTTTCATCTGGTCTTACTTGTTGTAAATATTGTGTGCGAGTGTGTCAAAAGAAGAGTCACATATGACTTGAGATTGTGAAGATCTAAGTAAATATACTATAATGTTATCTTGGATCAGTAAATCGGTTAAGAGGAGGAGTATGTATACATACGAAAAAGGGCCACTAAAGATAAATCTGGCTATTTCCCCTACCCTTTTGTGTGTTGGTTAAATACAGGTTGAGCACATTTTATCATACTTTTTACAAATACACTTGATATTTTAATGATGAAATGTTTACAATTAAATGCCATCTTTATTGATCTTTTAATTGTGGAAAAGAAATGTTGGAATATTGATTTGTCTTAAATTGCTTTAATCACTTTTTAATATACACATTGATGGCCTTAAAAGGCCTATCACTCCTAATGATAAAAACCATTCATAAAAACGTAGCATTTAAAAAAATTGTTTTGCTTCATTGTTGCAATGTTGTGGCTTATATGAGGTGCTTCAAGCCAAGGTTCCAAAGTGATAACTCTTATACTTTCAAGCATTATACTTTCCTCCTCTGGTTTGCTGAGTTCGATAATACCTTCTACTAATTCTGTATCCCTGTATCCTTACAGGGGAAATCCGTTTAATTCAGGGAGTGCCACAAGCTGCTTGCCGGTAGTCTTGGAATAGTTCTTAAGGATAGCGTCCTCGGACGTGACTCGGATTAACCGTTTATTTGTAGGTGTTGCTGCCATCAGGATGTGTATAACTTTGGAGATGAGTTGAAAGATCCACTGATATTTATATACTGTATACAACATTACTCACATCAGCATCGACTGGACTTGCCCACCCTAACCACGGGCTCAAAGAATCGCGTCACATCTCCTACCGCCTCCCAAATCATGCCATCCACAATTCCCCATATTCGCTACTCTTTTTTATTCATGGGCTGGTTTATGTTCACAGATCACTGTACTGTGATCCTACCTCCGTGATTCACTTTAACTAAGATATTATGCATATTGTATACGAAGTAGACATCACTCATTGATTAAGAAAGCTCTTTCTGCAAATTCTCAGCACTTTGTGCGTGTCAACATAGAAAAACAATTACATCGAATAACTCAATGAGAAAGAGACATCCATAATCTCATATAACAACACCATCCATCGCCTAGTAATAATGCATAATAATTAATGCATGGGGACATAAGCTGGGTGGATTTTGATGATCAGGTGTTGCCATTCCTATACTTACAAAAAAGCTCCTCAGTTTTGGCATTCCTAATGGCACAAAGCCCAATCACATAAACTACAATCAAACCGGCCAGAGTAATAACCAGAATCAGATTCGCCCCCTCCATTCCTTCCTCAAATCTGCCAACACCCCAGCCTTGCAAGCATCGCAAGCATAACAAACCTATGTCTGATCATTGCTCCATTTCGAACAATCCTCAGCACCCTGCCTGCAACTCAATATATCAACCCTAGTTCACATACACACCGCAATCTTCCAGTTCATATCAGAAGAACTATCCAAGTGTATGTACGTACCTCCATGGGAGATAGGTGTCCCTTGAAGAAGTCTTGAGCCATTCTGTAATGTTGGTTACTTGGTTCAAATCAGGACACATATTTGTGGAGCTAAGACACCTTCTGATGCGATCCCACTTGAAGGAGCTTCTGACTCTTCGACCAAGCATCAGAGAGAAGTCGTCCAAATAATATTTATATTCTATAACTCTCCAAATTTTTAGCATATTTGAATTATATTTTTGATATATTTCTAGAATTATCAATATAATTTTAAAAGATTCTAAGTTTAAAATAATAAATCTTTAAAGGATGTTTATTAAATCATAGCTGATAATGATAATAATTTAAAGTTTTTAGGAATTTTTATTATTTTTATTTTTTTGATACAGTTTGTTTTTGGTTTTTTCTGTTTACTTTTATTTTTTTTAGAAAAGTAATGGAAAGAGATGATCTTAACAAAACAAAAAATAGAAAAAGATTAAAAAAAAGAATGACTAGTGGCCGTTTTGGCATGGGGAGCAACACTCTCTGTATATAAGGAAGTCAAGAGACGAAAAAAGACACACGCCAAGGAAAGATGCACACAAAATGCAGGAGACACATGGAAGGAATCCACACATGCACAGACGCAGCGAACACACACCCAGGAGCAAGAAGCAATGCACAGAAGAGTGAGATCACCGGGAAAGAAAGAGGAAAACACCAGAGCACTGCTAAGGAGGAGTATCATGGTGGAGGAATTTCATCGCAGCATTCTGTTGTTTATTTTCTTACTTCCTTTAATTCATGCTTTTCTTGAGTCTGCAAGTTATTATCATGGATTTGATTAAAGCAAAATGTGGCTAATTTTCATTACATGTCAAGTAGCTGATTTAAAGATTTGAGTATGTTTAAACATTTTATTTATATTTAATTTTAATTATGCTTATTCATTTTAAGTCTTACTATCTGCTTAGTGCCTAATCAATATTAACTATGAATGTGGGAAATTTAAATTAATTTTGGGAGAGGAACTAAATTGGACATTTAAACTGAGCAATATGATATTATAATTTATTTTAATTTGCCTTTATGATAGTAATATATTTATGGGACTCATATAATTATATTAGAGCGAAATTATTCTAATTAATCCCTTTTGAATAGCTATTTAAAGAATAATAATTTTATTTGAGAAAGGCCGTAGACGATTGGGAGGCATTACATCTATTTATACTCTATATTAATAAATTAAAATTTAAATATATTTATTTGGGTAATTACATGCTCTAAAATTTAAAGAGACTAATTATTCTAGGTTGTTTATTTCAATTAATACTTTCTAACGTATTGGAATTAATATTTTAGTTCATTTGAATTTATATTTTTATTATTTTTTGATTTGCTCAACTTAAACAAAATTTATATTTATAGTGCTTATTTACCTATTAAATTGAGTTTACGTGGGGCCGATCTTAATTTATCATATATTATTTTCATGACCCTTAGTGCATAATTAAATTTTGGTAGCATCAATATTCCAAGTAAGCACGATTAGACTCAACATCGCCGTGGCCTCTGAGCGTGACCATGTACACAAAAACCACCAATCAAAGCAGCAAGATTATCAGAATTGGCATGCCAACGAGGCATAAGATCAGGAGTCTTGGGATTCTCCAGAAGGCACCGATAAATCCAGCTACAGCCGCTAATAATATGAGCACGCCCAGTATGATCACCAGCCATTGCAGAATATTGACACAGGAATCAGCCGGCTCCGTAGTCAGCCAGATTCCGGCGGCAATGATCAGGATCGAGAGGGAGATGGGGATTAAGTTGATGGCTCCGATCACATTGTCGCTCAGTGCCATATGTGTTCTTTTGGGTTTTCTGAAAGTGTCTTCTTGGCGATATCATGAAACTATATATGACACAGTTGCGCCCACAAAAATTTATGCCTTGCTTTGCCTCTCTGAAAGGTATTCAAGCAAGTGAGATAGAGTAGTTAGTTTGAGATCTGGGATTTTGATATTTGGGTCTCATGTGACTTTGAATGTAGCTTTACGAAAAGGAATACTTTGCACAGTAGAGGGAATATGGTTGGCATCGATCTGATTTGCAGATCATGAACATATTTGGAAGAAAGAATCCATGAGCAACTGATGCTTTTCCAGCATGCAAGTTGACTTATTCAACATTCCTTCTCATTATCATTTCAGCCAAAAATAATGAATATATTAGGGACGAGAAGATTTATGCAACCGAATATTTGTTATTCGGATCAATCTGTATGTGATGCCGTTTTATTATCCACTCCATAAGGTTGTCAGGGCAAGAAATTCTCTTTAAAGTGAAAAATGATCGACAAAAAAAAAACTATAACGCAACCTTAAATGAGACTTAACTTTATATAGCTTTTAATTTATTGCCTCCCAATGTAACATGAAAGGATTTAGCATTACTTAACCACCTTACCCACTCAGCTGGAGGCTTAATATAATATCACTCTCTAGCTTTAATTTTTACCGTTCAACTTTAAGGACTCGACACTTTAATTAAGATTCTTACAGCCTCACAACCTTCCTCCTTGTATAAAGTTTGTAAAAAATCTACAAAGAAATACAGTAACTAAGAGGAACGAATCATGGATAAGCTAAACAACTGACAGAGTGATAACTTGCATATATAGCTTGCAGTGGATTTCAATCAAGTAGCGTAATCTATTTGGGTCTAATGGAGTAATGGACTAATTCAAGTACAACCGCATACAAAATTCAATGGAAATTGTATTCTTAAAAACAATTAATAAACTTTAAATGATTTTCATGATATCCACATATAACAATATATTTGCAAAAAGATAAACTTTCTCAGTTTCTTGATCAATATTGTTTTTCCATTGGCTAAGTATTGTTCTCTCAGTCAGATCATTATGAAGGTTTGAATCTTATATCCAAATTCTATCCCATTTTTATCATTTTTCAACCTTCTATTTATAATGAGCTTTTCATGTCACTATATTTATCACAAGGCCATTAGCACTCGAAAGGATGCAAAAGAACATAAGATTTTTTTTTTCAAAGGGAAGAAAATTATATGAATAGGGGAAACGGCTGAATGCAGAATCTCTTTTGAGTGGTAGGAACAGGGACATGAAAGAAAGAAGAGGGTCTTTGTTTAGTGTGTTGGAGTTGTGAAAAGACTCAAAAGGTAGGGTATTGAATCAAAGAATATATTGGCTTCTGTGCATATGATTATGTTGCTATTAAAAGTTGAACAACACACAGCTCGCTCCGCACAACCTTATTATGGCATGTCCTTCTCTAGATTTCCACTTTCCCCACAAAAAGAAAAACAGTCAGTTGTGATAATAATAGGCTGTTTGTTGGACCTGTGTTACAGATGAATAAAGCCTCCATGTTCTTCTCTTCTGCATGTGGCCGATGCATTTTTCTACGTGGAGAATCAAGTTCATGAGTTATTAATTAAGCTACTTACATACTTTAATTTGTTACCACTTAATTCTTCATCTAAAAGTAAAATCCAATCATTACTCTCTTATAATTAATTAACAAAACTTGCTCCTTAGATCTATCAGAAGATTAATCTCTCGGTACACTTGCATAAAACTGACAGTTGAAAACCTCAGACTTCTGTGTTTTTACTGCACCTTCTAATAGCTCCCTCAACGATTGAATTTATCCTCATGATGCCCAGCCTGACTCATTACGTATAATTTAGATTATCAAGTGATTAAAGGCCATGTATCTGTATGTTTATTCTCTGGTTCGGGAGAATTAGGTCTTCAATCTTCAATTCCTAATCACAAAAGTTATATATATATATATCTGTGTGTGTAAATTACTTTTTAACTTTTTTATTAAACATATGTATATATTCTGTTATTGGAGTCAATCATATTTGATGTATTGTCAAAAACTAAATATGGATATATTTTATAGTTAGAATTCAAATTTTGATTTGTGAGAAATCAATATCTTCCGCTGAACAAAGCTTTAGCTATAGTTGGTTGCTTTTAAACTGGTTGAATCTGAGAACAGATTATATGCAATGTGGAATGGGATTGGCATTTTGGGTCGAGAAGGCCCACAAAGAAGATAGACATATGGGGTAGGGAGGCAGATACACTAAAAACCATGTCTTATTATAACTCTATATCATGTTTCCCAAAATTTTGATCGGAGAAGTTTTGTATGTTTATTGCACAAATATGTATATTAAAAAATATTTAAAGAATAATTATCTTTTGAGGAATTTATTTTAGAATGAAACGAAGTGAAACAACTTAATAGAAGTTCCTTCTCTTAGAAGTGTAAAAAAACAAACTTAGGCTCATAAACATTATTCCTGCAAACAGAGAGCCAAAAGTTCCTACTTCCTAACAAAGTATAAGAGAATTATGAAGCAGGTCCCCTACAAGCAGCAATAAACAATAAATTGAGAAAAAGTGGAATGACATTTCAGTCGCACTTGAAAGTCTCGAAGGAAGACCAATCATATCATATAAATTTCAACATTCATTATTTTCTCCAAAAACACATAATCTTGTTATTTTGTTAATATAAGGGCTTTCTTGTTAACGGAATTCATTACATCATCGTCGTCATCACCATTCAAACACAATTTACAGTTGATTGAAACTTAAGAAAACCTCATTTGTCAAAATAAAAAACTTAAAAAATCATAACAATTTTTGAATGCCTATTAATCCTGAAACTCTACCTCCAGAGTCTGTTTCGGGTACAGCTAACTTTGACGGCCAATCGACACTACACAAACCTACACTTGCAGTAATGAATTTAATTTCTTGAGCAAATTCCTATGTCACTTCATTAAAAATTCAAAAACTAAATCTCATGCAATATTGCAATTCCCACCCAACAATCACCACTTAGTCAACAAATTATGCCAAGTTGTAACCCAGAAAGATAAGCTAGCGAGAACAGAGAAAGTTATGAATGAACATCAAAAGAAAAGAGGAAAGAACCAAAAACAAAAAGTTAAAGTGAATCCATCACCACCCCCAATTTTCCTTGTCTTTGCCTTTGCTTTTCCGCACCATCTTTTCCCCTTGATAGACACTTGCCCTGTGTCAAGCCTCTCTGTCTTCCTTTTCTCTTATCTCTAATCTCTAACAGCATAAACAAACACTTCACACATTTCACCCACCTCATTTCTCTGCCTCATTTTCTGTCAGCTTCCTGCAGAAGTTCCAATTTTTCTCCTTTAAATTAACTATTTCTAGCTTTCTGATGTCCTTCTTCTTCGTCTTGCAGTTATTCTATTCCCTGACATTCTCTGATATGCTTTAGCCTGTAGCTTCTCCATCCATGGCCTCTCTTGGGATCCCCAGAAGTTGGGTTCCATACATGAACAACAAAGACTGTTCTCAGGGCTTCTGTAGCCTGTACTGTCCACAATGGTGCTACATAGTGTATCCTCCCCCTCCCCCCTTTGAATTACCTCAAGACAATTCAAGCCCTAATTTTTCACCTCTGGTTATAGCTGTCATCGGAATCTTGGCCAGTGCTCTGCTTCTTGTGAGCTACTACACCATAATCTCCAGGTACTGTGGCAACCCATCAGAATCTTCAGATGCACAGAATCATCAAGATCCTTCTTCAAATGATGAATTACGACACTTTCATGATCCTTCACTTCACGAGCCAAGGCACGCGTCGCCCAATGGTCTAGACGAGGCTCTGATCAAGTCCATCACAGTTTGCAAGTACAAGAAAGAAGATGGGTTGGTGGCTGTAGCAGATTGCTCTGTTTGTCTCAGTGAGTTCAAAGACGATGACAGTGTCAGGCTCTTGCCTAAGTGCAGCCATGCTTTTCACATCCCTTGTATTGACACGTGGCTCAAATCTCACTCCACTTGCCCTCTCTGTCGTGCTAGTATATTCACCTTCAACGCTTCAGCTCTTCTGGTGTCTAATTCTGCAATGGAGAATTCAACTTCCCAGGAACATCAACCTGGGAATGAGAACAATGAGGTGATGGGTTTAGCAGTGGAACAAGTAATTGAAGAAACCGTACAACGTGTCACAGCTCCGAAGCCTATATTGCGAGCAATGAGCGATTTGGGGAATTTGCAGGGAAGGCATAGTGTGATTGAGATTAAAGATGAAGGTTGCGCTGAGCCATTTAGAAGGTCAGTTTCAATGGACCATTCATTTCAAAGTGGTACTAACCGAGCAGAAGAAGAAGAACAAGGGTCTGTTAATGAAGCAGGACCATCAAAGAGATGTGGAGGAGGAAGCAGTAAATCTAACAGCAGAGGAAGGGTATTGCAGTGTGTATTGAGTCCAATTGTGATGAAGAGATCGTTTTCAAGTGGGAGATTCTCTCTCAGTAGAGGAAGGCAAGGCATAATCCCTATCTGATAACTGAATTCGCTTAATCTTTTTCCCATTCTTTCGACGATGATGAGATTATTGAATGTGTGGAAGATCTTACATTTGAATGTATCGAATCCGTTCCATGTATAACACACAGTGAGGAAACTCGCCGTTTAATTATTTGTGTGCCTTTTCATTGGTCTGCATTTTGATCCGAGTCGATGTTTCTGGTTTTTCTGTTAGTGAAGTTACTGAAAGTTTAGATTGAGCCATAGATGGAGGCATGCTTCCTTCATGACTGTGTTGTGACACTGTCAATATTTTTATTGAAGCATCCTTACACTTGTAGAAACAGTGCAGGAGAACTACCAAGGATTGTGGGTTAGCCTGAAAAGATCTATACAGTACAGGTGAAAAACCCGTTTCCTTAAATAGACCAAGAGCCTATTTTTTTATATACTATTAGTGAAAATGAGAGAATGGTTGGAGTTCATAAGAATAGAACCCTCAACCTAAGTAATGATTGATTATGGATCAACACATCTCTTTTTTTTATCTATTTTGCATTTTATATAATTATAAACTCATTTTAGATTACAATAATTATCCTAAGGCTCTAGGGTTTTTATTCATCTCCATTTGCTTCAATTGAATCATCCACTAAGGGATATAATTGCCCATACTAGAGATTTGTTGTTTGATAATTGAGATGTTTAACTTTACCATACTAGCAGAGTTGATTCCGTGTGAAGATTATATGGCCCCACAAGGGCAAGGGGGATTTTAGCATTACAATAGTACCAACGAGCGTGTGATAGGGAATAAGGTTTCATCTCTCATGTAGCTTTTTTTTTGTTTTCCACCCGGTTTCCGGAGCTTCGCCCCGACTAATCCTGACCCAACCCGCGTCGCGCACCTGGAAATGGTGGGTGAGACTCTCAACGCTGGCTACTGCATACACAATGACTCGAACTCGAAACCTTACTTAAACTGGAATAAGCTGCTTACTACTTGATCCAACCAACCGTTGATTACTCATGGAGCTTGTTATATTTTAGCTATGCTGTCGAGGAAGGTTTTTCCTTCAAACTCGGGCTTGCTGTTGCATTGCCCAAAAAAAAAATCTTGCTTCTTACACCCTCTGGAGCCGCAGAACACATCACCCTTTCTTCTTCCCTCTCGTTGTTAGATTCACTTTCGTCGCCGTCGCCCGAACACAGTCCCCTTGCTTCTTCCCTCGCGTTATTCTTCCTTCCTCCCCATTAGCCATACCTTTGGCAATATTCAGAATTTCAGACCCAGGCACCCAGCGAAAGGCTAATAGCTTCTCCTAGTTATTCGCGTAGCCACCTGCCACCACATTCTCAGGTAAATTAAGCATTTCATTTTTCTTCTTTGGTTCTCAGTTCTCACTCTCTTGTAAGCCCATGTTTCTGCAACCCAGCCCCTTGTCTCTCATCATTGCCACTCATTTTCCCACTCTTACTGTCACCGTTCGCTCGCATGCATGAGGTAATCTAATCTATTACGTACTTCCCCGCCATCTCTGTCTTCTGATTTCCGTTGGTCTCCCCCAACAACTTGCGATGAGATATTAGTTTTGCGAACCATGCATTTAGCTTACCTTAAGAAATCACTCGGATGGTTTTTCACTGCGATTAAGGGTTATCAAATTTATGACTCAGAAATGTGTGGTGGTCGGATCATAGGATTGGAGGCCTTCCTTGATTGATTGTGATTTGTTTGTTATTGACTTGTTTCCTAGGAATTGAGTTTATTAGACGCATGATTTTGGACACCTCGCTTGTTTTCATGTTTGGAGTGTCACCTTGTCTCACTCCTTTGTCAACAATCCTCTTATTATTTATCCTCCAAGCAGCTGTGCATTGTTCAATCAATCTCTTGTACCTTCAACCCTTCTAGTATTGTGATCGCCCCCCTCCTCCCTCCCTCCCTGACCCAAGCTGGGTGATGTGGTGGGTGCTCACTTCCTTTTAGGTTTTTGATTGGAGAGTGCAAAGATTGAGTCCAGATTCGTTGATGTAGGATAGGGCTTGGTGGTTTCTTTCTCAACCCAAAACAAAAATTTACTATTTTTGAAAATTCTTCCTGATCGTATTCTTTTCTTAATTTTCTTCTCATCATTCAGTTGATCAAAATTTTTTCTCTGCTTTACAAATAACTGTTCTATTTGCATCATTCGAGTCCTTCAATTCCGAATTGAAAATCTACATGCACTTGATGATACATACACATGGAAAGACTTTGATTTTGCTGTTGGCTTGTCCAAATAAGCTAGTATATGTGGGTGTCCCTCCTACGTCATGAATTTGATTTTAGTTTCTAGACAAATTAAACACCAGATGGATCAATCAGAACGAGTGATTTGCTCTTGGTGCTGCGAATTAGACTAGTAGTGTTTGCAGCACATACTGATACAGGATCTGAATCAAACATATATAGAAGATTATATTCTTAGATCAATCAGGAGTCCACCGCTAATGAATAATCATGCGTGTTCAAGACTCTTAATGCATAGTTACGTTGCATACTCAAACATCCATGTTCACAAACTTTGTTGCAACTTTAATTTCTTTCGGGACAAAAAGATCAAAATAAAAGCTGAAATGGGGTGAAAATACAATTGTGTTCCCAAAAAGTTAACACCCATTGAAATGGATTTTCTAAGAATTTACACTATTTCTTGACTTTCACTGTCTCTTAGCTCATACATACATACGATGCAATCCGACTGTGTTGCTGGGATATGTAGTTTTACTGACTGGAGATTTAAGATAAACTTAAAGCATCAATGATGTCTTTAAATGTTTTGTGCTTGTTCTATCCTAAGCTTGTCATGATAACCTGAGCTTGTTATATGTTTTATCCTGTGGTGACCTTTAACGTCTTAGATGATAGATCTCTCGGGTTTTAATTTTGCGCAACATAGGACTCGTTAGACGACGGTGAGAATGCATTTTTAAAAAATAACTTTTTTTGTAGTGCATTTTGAAAAACGAAAACTTGTTTAAATAAACGTTATAAAAGTGATTTTTGATGGAAAAATATTTTAAAAAAAAATGAATCTTACTAAATAAGACACAGACATATTATTTTATACCGTGATAAATTTAGGGAAAAATGAAATAAAAATAGTTAGAATGTCCTAAGTAAGTCGCAACTTAAAATATCTAAGTTGTGACTTGGAATTTTTATGTTTAGGTCGTAACCTGGAGTGTCAGAGGTCGCAATTTAGAATTTCCAAGTCACGGCTCTTAATGTTGAGGTCGCAATCTAGAATGCATTTTAAATAGAAAAAACTTTTTCCTCATAATATATGTTATGTCCAGAATGCATTTTTCTTTCATGTGCGTGTTTGGAAATCCATTTGAAAAGTGTTTTTACGAATTATAAAGTAAGCATATAAAATAAATTTTATGTTAAGTTAGTAATAATATGGTTGGAAACTTAAAAACCAAACAAGGACTGTGTTCTCCAAACACTAAGCTAAAGTACAGTCAATGTGTGTTTGGGAGTTCTGTTGGGATAAATGAATTCACAGATTTCTAGATGGTTTTACGGATTTTAAGATAGTTTTTATATATTTCAAGATGGGTTTTACGGATTTTAAGATGGTTTTTACAGATTTTAAAATGATTTTGTCTCGGTTTACATGTCCTGTTGGGGGAATAAAGTTTCAAAAACAAGCACAATACCTTCAAAATAATCCTCTTTCGTCGCCTACATACATTCCGACTTGAGTTATGAGACACTGATACGACCTTTAGGGCTTGTTTGGTTGGGGGGAAGGGGATGAAAGGGGAAGAAAAATGAATTCCTCCCTTTGTTTGGTTTAAAATTTTGGAGGGGAGGGGATCCGAAATATATCCACTCATTCCCTCCCCTTCCCTTATTTTCTTTCCCTCTAAATTGGGGTTTTTTGGAGGGAAGCCAAAACTTATTACCATTATACCCCATCAATTTACTATATTCCCATCCATACCCCTGGTAGGTTAAAACGCATCGTTTCTCAACGTTTTCCTCTGCTTTCTAGAAGCAGTAACTAACACTTTCTTCTTCCTTTATTCTTCGGATGCCTTACTAGTTATAAGTTGGATTAAGATGACAAGTTAAACATAAATTAAGTATTGTGAAACTAAACTACATATAAATCCTATTTTTTAATTATTTAAATAGAGAGAAGTACCTTAATAATTGTTTTAATTAATTAAATAGAATGGGTGATTAATTTTCATGAGTGAAGACAAATTTAAATAAATTGTATAAGTAAATAAATATAACTCAACATATAAGGGTAAAATGGTAAATTAATTATTAATTTCCCTCCCTTCCCCTCCTGAACCAAACAAAAGATCATTAAAAATCCTTCCCCTTCCTTCCTCTCTAACTAAACCAAACGAGGTAACCTTACACCATTCCATCCCTTCCCATTCCTTCCTATCCATCCCTCCCCTTTCCCCTCCATCAAACCAAACATAACCTTAAATAAGGAAGGGACCTTAATTTCCGTGATCTGATTGCTGTCCTTCCAGTTCCACGCTCACAAAAATAACCTTAATTCTTTTTTATAATCTTATTCGACCATCTTTTACGTGGCTGTGTCACTCAAAATAATGACACGTTACACCTCTATCGTGAGGTAGCGTGATATGTTTGATTTTTAATTTAAAATCACGAACCCGCCACATATCTTAATCTTACGGAGCAAATTAACGAGTCACGTGCAACCCTTCACTTTTATTCCCACAATAAATAGTTCGTTTACACTTCAAGTGAATTGTGTGTTCACAAACTTTAAGTGTATTGTAGGACAGAGAATACATTTCATAATTGTAAGGGATTACTTTCAAATTTGTCGTAAGCATAGAAACGCCAAACGTGCATTTCAGCTTAAAATAATAATAAAAAGTCAACTTATTCAAGATATATTCTTTAATCATTAATTCAAACCGACCCTGATACTAAAAAATATATCCGGTCTTTAATATAAAAAGTGATTATTTTTTTAAGGAGAGGAAGGAAGTCAGTTAACTAATGTGTTGCATGTGTTTCTTTAAGTTAATTTATTTAATTTATAAATTGATATACAATTCAATAATGATATACATGAGTATTCTAGATTGTATATTGAAATAAGTAATTTATTTAATTTTCTGAAAAAGAAAAAAGTCAATCGAATCCTTCAAAGGTAGCACGTATGAAGATGAGAGTGGTACCAAAATGAGTAAAGGTGTAGCAGTGTTGAGCAGAGGAAGTCCAAGAGGCAGGAAACGATGGGCCGTATCCTGTGGGAGCAACTTTGACGGATAGAAACAAATTTGGAAGTGAACCCTTACAATTAGTGGGAAGGTGTTCTATCTATACTCCTTAGTAAATCCACATGTCAGCTGGCAACACTTAAATAGATATCAGTACAGTGAGATATTAGTCTCACCTGATGCATGGGTGGGAATATCTTACGACTTCCTAAAAAAATTTGGAAGTGAGGTTGGGGGTGGGTTGAGTGCTGAGTCTATTTGAAGTTATCAATTTGCAATCATTCAAACCCTTTTTTTCCCAATAAACCATGGGATGGGAGAACCCAGAACACAGGAAAATCCCCCTTCAAACCATCGGCTGGCCCATTGTTATACAAACTGACACTCAAATTCATGGACTGACTTCTTCAACTCCCTCAATCACTTAGATTGTGATGCACTATTCTTGGTTCCTATCAATGAGACACCAATCAGAATTTTTTTTGGGTTCTAGATACATCAGCTAAATAACAGGAAAAAAAACAGTGGTTATTTGAATATTTATGGGAGATACATCCGAATCTGGGAGTTAGCTTCTGGGGCAGCAAACCAAAACAGAAGGAAATCCCGTTTAATGTAGGCGCAATCCTGTTTGCTTTTTTAATAAACCTTTTAAATCTTTTTTATCTTTGTATATAAGTGAAGAAAAATTCTTCTTACATATTTATCTTGATTTACGTAAAAAAATTGTAAATATTGCTTTCGCAAACATGCCAAAGCATGCCTAATCCTGAAAACGATTATAAACAAGTCGATATGTCTTAGCAGTGTGAAGTTTTCGTACAGTGAAACTAGTCCATTAAGCTGCCCACCGTTCATTAATTAACAGGTACCACGTTCCCTTGAACCATGAATGTTTACTCCCCCCCCCCCCCAAATAATAAATGCCCTCTCAACAC
>JANTPZ010094125.1:0-23048 GCA_025593235.1 Vachellia pachyceras
TCTCTTAGTGTTTTTGACTTACTAAAGACTGCTTTTGGAGGAGATCCTAGACATCTTGCTAATGACAGAAGTTACCCAATGGGATTCTTACAGCTCAATGCAATGCGTCTAGCTGACATCTTCTCTGATGATTCAAACTTTCGATATGACAATCTGTTTTACCGAAGTTCTGACAGCAATATTTTCACTCTCCCATGGGAATTTTTTATCTTGTTAGTGTTCATCTGATCTCCCTGAGAAGGAGGAGGATGCAACTCTTGAATATGATATATCTGCTACTGTTGGATGGATTTTGGATAATAATTCTTCACTCGACCTGTTGAATGCAACACCTTTGGAGTTTCAGAAAATTCTGCATTTCCAAGTGCAGATCAGGTTAATAGCAGAGCTTTAGACATAACCAAATGTGATGACATGGATAGGCAAGATCTAGTAGAAGATAAAGGTATATCTGATAAGACTGCGTCTGGAGGTGCAATAAATATGGACAAGTATACTCAAAATGTGGACACGAGTGGTTCAGATACTAGTTATGCAACAGGAAAGCAATGTTGTCAGGGTTCTGCGTTGGCTCTTGACTTTAAGATGAATTTGAGCTGTAATATCGTCAATCGGCACGCTCCCGTCGGCTCCACCTGTAGTTGTAGACATCTCCGATGACATCGCTTCTTCAACGTTGAGATTGACTACAGGGCGAAAGCAAGACTATGGTAGTGATCAAGGAGAAGATCAAAGACGCAGGTAGCGACACGTTCTTCTTGGAGCTCGCCTTTGCCATGGTCCAGCAGGTTTCTTGCCCAAAAATGACGATGGAGACCCTATGATAGCTTTTTCTTTGAATTCTTGAATGGAGGAGATGCAATCGTTGAACTCTCTATCCAAACTCCATACAATGGGTTTCAACATTCTTTTCCCTAAGAAAATAACCTGGCTTTAATACCATGATGAATAGTGGAGAGCATGAATGCAGTTGCTGAATAATATTCTTTTAATGAGGATCAAAATCAATGTACAAGTGATGAACTCTTATTTATAAAATTTCTTTATAAACTTTTCTGGATCTATTGGACCTAAAGTCCATTTATGTATTTGGGCTATTTTCATCTGAAAACTTTTCAAAAATTGGTAAATGGAGAGCCAAGCTTGCAGTGCTGTCGGGAGAGCCAAGGTGAAGGGATAGATAGGGGCAGTCATATAATTTCAATGTTTAAAAGCTGGTAAAATAATACAAGCATCATGTTGGCGTCTTGAGGAATCGAGCCTTAGACGTTACAGAAAGGCAAGCCAACACCTTCACCACTAGTGCATGAAAATCCAGAAAACCATTACTGCAAGTATCGAGAGAGAGGGAAACATAAACATAAATGACCATATATAGTGCATGATATCCCTAGAAAAGGAAGGCAACAGCAAGCAACCCACCACAGCAAATAAACAATAATCATGATAAAGTTTCGTGTCTATTATATTGCAACAATAACCACAAAAACAGAGTAAAGGGGTACAACAACCAACCTGAACTTCACGGCGACGGCGACGGCAACAGATTGGAGCACAAACGATAGCAAGACCAGAATCAACAGCGCAAAAGTATCCTTCCCCACCCCTCAAGAAACCCTGAACCGAACAATGCCTAAGCTAGAGAATGTATGCAGACAAGATTGGTGCGGCTTGCCAAGAACAAGGCTGGGATGCTTGTCTTCCTTCTGTAGGAAAAAAAATCCACCGGGGAGGTTAGGAGAAATTAACGACAATAATAGCATTTTAGGAACTTTTTAAATGATCGAAAGCATTTTTTTGACCATGTTTTGTTTAGGGTGTTAATGGCTCTTTTCACCCTTGATCTTTTATTTTAACCAAATGTTAGAAAATATTTTAAATTTTGCAATTCTCTTTTTATACAAATTTGAAATTTCCAATTATAGACGGTGAAGTTTTAAATTAATTTTAATGAAAGCTAGTGACAAAAGAGAAAAAAGAAAAAAAAAGGAAGAAAAGAAACCCTCTGACCAATTTTATGGTCTTTCTTGAGTTACCCCAGTTTGTCGGGTTTTAATATAACTTCGAGATATTGGACTCGTTTGAAATACGGTAGAGAAATACTTTTACACAAGCCAAGGTAAATATATGGAAGGGATTATCTCGCTTTACGAAAAAATACTGTTGAACGTGCTTTTGGCCTTACTTAACTCTTTATCAAACAAGCATATTGGCTAGTTTGGTACCAAATACTGATGAGAGTCTAAGCCTGGTTAAGTCCTTTAGCTTTAGTTATGAGTGAGGCAGACTCAAAACAGTGAGGGGTTTCAATTAAAAAAAAAAAAAGAGGTGAATGCAAAGGGCAGAGATTAATTTTTATTTCCGTAAATTCAGACACATGCTAATTCGATATGAAAGTCAAAAGATATAACGTCCAAGGTTTAGACAAAAAAGGGGACAAGACTCGAAGTATTTTCGAAGGGTCAAGGGTGTTCAATAATCTAACGATTGTGTTGACAATATGTAGCATTGAGCATCGCGAAGCATTTTCGAAGAAATCAAATCAGGTCACGCCCCACACACAGAAGACCAGTTTTTTTTTTCCTCGGTTGCCCACCCGATTTACCGAAACTTCGCTCCGACTACATCCGGATTCAACCCACGTCGCGCACCTGGCATGATGGGTGAGTCTCCCAACGGTGGATGCTGCATACACAAGGCTCGAACCCGAGACCTTGCTTAAACTGGAACAAGCCGTTTACTACTTGATCCAACCAGCCGTTGGTCACAGAAGACCAGTTTTGGCAGAAGATAAAGAAAACAAAAGCATGTTATTTTCAAAATTTGAAAAACCAAATAGGCTTATCCCTCAAAACATTCCAAACTTGGGCTCCATAGAACAATAATTCTACAGCACTAGCTACCCGCCGGTTAGCTCTGTATAAACTCCAAAAATTAGTACAAAAATGACTGTTGAGATCACGATCATCGTTGTTACAATACATTTAGGATGATATTATAATTCCAATTTCAAATTTAAAATACCTACCAATATCCAATATTCTATAACGTAGAAAAAAGAATTGAACAAGAGCATACTGCCAGCGTCAAAATTTTATGGAGGCAGTGATAAGTCACGAAAGATAGGGAGCATTTTATCACTGGTGAACAGGTAAACCAAATTAAAACGCTAATGTAATTTTGTACATTTTTATGAAGTGTGTACACATCAAATAAATTCAATCAGTACATTAGCCTCATGAGTAATTCCAAAATCCCCGCCTCTTTTTCTCTGCTGTGCTCAGTCATCATCTTTGAATTCTCTGATCAACATAACGTAGCGGTTCAAAATACTATTCAAGATATAATTAAAGACCAACATTCTCAAATTCCAATAAGATAAGCAGACCCAGAAACCATGACACCTCAAACTTCAATAACTCATTGTCTTTGCAGGAGAAGGCTCCAACATGCTCGAATAAACATCACAGCCTTCTTATTATTTTTCACAAAATCAATGGTGACTGACAAAATTATCATTCTATATATGCATAAAGTGTAAATTCAGTATATGATATAGAATTTCTCCATACCTACGGTCAAGGTAGCGAGGTTGAATTCCAGTTCCTTGACAAGTGGTGCAAGTCAATGAACCAGCACCATCACAATTTATGCATCGAGACACCTCTTTCTCATCCCCACCAAGCTCTACGGTCACATTCCCTGTTCCCACGCAAAATCTGCATCTCTCTGAAGAAAAAAAATGAGGCTAGTTTAAATTAGTGAATACACGACTAGCATATCTCAGGAGTGCTCTAGTGCAGAGAGAATTGACTAGTTATAAATAAATACAGAACAGCGGTTAAGTTTCCTTTCGAAGTTAGAAGCTGTAAGTTTGTTATTATGCAGTATTTGGTTGTGAACATTCACAAAAGCTGCATATGGGGATTTATTTTCTATTCCAACCACTAAAAATTATAAAAATGGACGTGTTAGGGAGGAATTAATACGCTGAACAAGCAATTAATCTCTCACAGTAACCTGCACCGATCAAAGCCTAATGTCATGCACTCAACATGTTCAACCTGAGATTCTCCTAATTCTCTCATTGGGCAGAAATATGATTTCAAAAGTGAAATTCATTTTGAAATTGCGGGGAACAAACGGATCTTTCTACTAGCAACAAACACTGATTGATATGCACAACAGTAGAGATAGATAAAACCCGTTATGTTAACAATTGGCCCCACTTCATTTACCAGATTACTCAGTAATTTGCCATAGGAATGCTCAAGACATAAAATATGCTCTGAGAATCCCCAGTCCAAGAAATAACAGGTAAGAAAGACTCACGGGCGCCAGAACCATTGCAAGGGAAGCAAGGCTGAGTGTTTTCTCTCTTAGCCTGTACCCAACAGATGATGAATCTCTCATAAATTTACGATCCACCAGGCCGCTGCGGCAAAACTAAAATGACAATACGGGAATTCGTAGAAACATACAGCATTATCGATTTGGGATTCATAGAACACTGGAATGCCAATCCCGATGGCGACACTCACAAGGCCGACGCTTACGGCCACTACCTGAAAAGTGAAAAACATAAAATCGAACGACAATCATACAGAATTAAGAAGCAGAAGTTATGAAAAAGGGATGAAGAAGAACCGTGTTTTGATCGAATTCGACAGCTCTGATACATGGGAACGACGTGGATTTACGCTGAATCGGGAAGGATTTGGAGAGGGATGTGAATTTGACAGGGCAACAGAGGAAAGGAGAATGGAGGCGAGGCAAAGAAGGAACTAATGTCATTTCTTGTTCACCCTCTTCAATCTTTCTTTCTTAACTAAAATCCTTGAAAATGATTTGGATAGCGCTCGTCCAGAAACATTCAAGCCAGAAGAGACTTGCCTCTCAGTACCAGCCACCATAGTCCATACAAACACTACTCGCTATCCATCTGCCACGTGGCTCCCTCCGGCGTAGTTAATGGGCTCCTCGTTGTAGGGAAGGCCCGTTACTGTGAACCCAACATAGCCCATCTTCGGCCCAATTTATTTGTGGTATCGGAATATATTTCATTGCTGTCTCTTTCTTTGTTGTAGTGGCCATATTCAAAACCAGCGTACAATCCGCAAAATGCGTTCGTATGTTCCTATTTTATCCGACACACACACCCACACATCAATATGAAGGAGCATTATCAGATGCATGAATGATATTTAGATGTGCTTCCAATATCCCAAGAGCGAAAGGTCGACACTAAAGATAAACGATCACTAAAACAAAGAACATGACGTTTTATAACATTATGATAAGGGTAGATAACCAGATGTTGATTCTAGCATAATTGATCGAATTTTAGTGAATCTTCATTGAAAGATGTGTTCGCATTTAATGATGAATTGTGTCTTAAACAAATTGCCTAAAGAATGATAAGAGTAAACATGTGAGTTCTTGTTGAGTAAAGTCATGAATCCACTATATATGCCTCATACTTCCTCTGATATATTTAAAAGCGTACGCTATAAACGAAATCTTATATTTACAATTGAATGAGGGAAGATGTTAATATGGAATATTTCTCGGGAATTTTGCGGGGTATAAACAAAAAAATTGATTTTTATTAGTCGTTGTCCACAAAGTTGAGATTTGAATTGTCAGCAAGAGAAGTTTAATTTCCACGACTCAAAAGTATGTTCTGCGTGTAAAGTTGAAATGTCATGGCATTATATGCAATGATGTGTGTTGTTGAGTGCAGCTTATCAGAATAATTGGCTATTGATTGTTGATAGATAAATTAAAGTGACTTTTATGATAGCTTTTAACCATGAATCTCGAGGGCTAAAGTGGTGGTTATTTATGGTAACGTGATTAATGGTTGCCACCATCACATGATTTGCTGATATATAGTTAAGCACAAAGATATAGTTAGTCACCATAATACTATACTGCTGGTGGAAGTAATGAAGGGAATGAAATCCCCTCATCAAAACAGGGGATCGGGTGGTGAAGTTCTCTGAAATGCGGAAGAAACTATATATATATATATATAAAGATTCAGGTGGCTTTGTTTAGATGCTTAGAACATCACACTTGTACACAAGTTCACCATGGTCACCAAGTACTCCCATTCAAAGATGTAACCATATGAAAGTATATTCCCAAATGCATGTGACCACTTTAAGCTGCTAAGAACTGATTAAGTTTCCATACATACACTGATTTTTTAAATACAAACACGTAGATATATATAATTTTGTATAAAAGGTAGGGATGAGCGAGTACAGTAGATGGACGATGAGTTATGATAAATATGATGACTATCTATCCCACAGTAATCATAATTAGACGACAAAATCTCATGTTTGTCCCATCCTGTGTGGGTGTTGAGCAAGATCAGCCAACAAAGTTTGGAAGTATATAAATTGATTATGCATATACATATACATATATATATATATATGAATATTGCATTATCAGTGAGCTGAAGGATCGATGTGGTAATATTTAGTAAAGGCAGGTGGGGTTACTGCAGAGATAAAGGATAAAGAGATATGGGAATTATTTGTTTGCAGAGAATATCGTGGAAAAGAGAAAGAAAGGGAAGACATTAAAGGAAGGGATAGGAAGTAAATGGCGAGGGAAGAAGAAGAAGAAGAGTAAATGTATTGGATCAGACATGAGAACGACAGGCCAACAAACACACATAATTAGGAGACACATGAGAGAGAGAGAGAGAGAGAGAGTAATGGACTATTTTTTGTTTCTTGATGAACTTGCCTCTCTAGCTATTTCTATCTGCCTTCCATCCTCTTATATTGGACACCATTAAAGCCTTCTCAAACGTAGAATCTAAGGCTCTCTTTCTCTCTCCCCCTCCTTTTCTCCTCTATATCAACCCTTCACATGCTTCTCTCTTTTTCTCTCCTGCGCCCTTTTATATCTTTTTCTTAATATATTAACCCTACTTATATGGTAAAGTTTAAACCCCTATGTTATCCTTAATATAGGTCAAGGATATGGGGGTTAATCCCCCCCCCCAACAAATCGTATCCCTCCTTGTAATAAATTCTACAAGTTAACATGCTTTTTAGTTTCTTGGATGTTGCTTCTGTTATGGTCACTACTTAATTTTTCTGAGTGACAAAATTGGAGAATGACAATGTTCTTTTACAGGTTTAAAGACATCAACTATCACACCTTAAGAATCACAAAGGTAGTTAACTTTGACTTATAATTAAAACTGAAGGGAGTATATTTATACATTTCATCGTTATATATCTATCTCCTATGTTCTTATAGAGTCCTCTAGCTTTTTTGAATTGTAGCCTTAGCCTTTTTCTTTTGACGATGGAAAAGGAAACTAACATATAGAGTCTCTTTTTGCTTAATCCTTATGGCTTTGTATATGTCTCAATCATTTACCGTATGCTTGTCGTGTCTAAGCTTTCTTGTGGTTGACACAAAACATGCAACAAAGCCTTTAATTTTCCTCTGGTACGACCGTCCCAGTTTTGTGGCTTCTTCTAAAAGGGACAACCACCATGCATTGCATAGGCCGTAGATCAGTTTAGATGGTTAATTATATCACGTACGTATTATAATAAATTATTAAAAAATGTTTGGTGGTTTCATTTCATCGTACCCACGATCACTAATTAATGATGTTAAGCATGTAGGAATGTAGGCTAACATATAATAAAATAATTAACATGCAGAAAAGTCAGAAGTTGCCGTTGCCGGCCATCGCATTATACCCTACCTCCCAAGATTCCCATTCGTTTCGTTTGAGTAATTTAACGGTCCCATTCGCTACGTACGATCTTAGCCATTGATTAGTACAGTAATTAACAGTGGCCAAGCACCATTATTTAAAGATGTTCAGCTTAATCGTTTCTGACCAGGGAATGAATTGGATAGGGCAAGAGAATTGTATTGGAACAACGTTTCCAAAAGTCAAACGCACGTCCAACAGTGTTTTTCCATAAAACGAGATAATCTCCTCCACATATTTACTTCAACTTACATAAAAGTACTTCTTTACTGTGTTCCTAAATAGTCCATTATATATATTTGGGTTGGTTTTATTTGATCCTGTTGCGTAGTAACAGTTAATAAAGATGAATAGTGACTTTATATAAAATCTTCTTGCTCAATAAATATAAACTCTTTAGGCTGTGATATACCAACTGCTTTTACTTTTTTTGCAGCAGATAATGCTTTTTCGTCTTTTTTTATAACATATTATATTTTTGTTTGGAGCATAAGAGAAGAATTGAGCTAATCGAGGATCATGTTTTTTTTTTACCAAAATCAAGGATATAGTTATCCCTTTATCCATATATATATAAATATATATATTAGACTGCATATCCTTTCTAGCTCAGCGTGAGTATAAAGGCATCTAAGGATTCAAAGCCAATAGCCTGTTGGCTCATATGACATGGATCGCTTTGGTGAATAACTCTGAGAGGGAATTTTATGTGCCGGCCATTTTTAAGCAAAGGAAGCGATCATCTCAAGCAAAGAATTCACACTCTTAAACCGAACGATTAGATGAGATGGTAGGGTCTAGGGATCTTGGATTTAGGACATTGAAATGCAACATCTTAGAAGTCATGGGCACCAATTATAATGGTTCCTACCATACCTCAATCATGATCAGTCTGGTTTCCGTTGTAACATCTAATGATTCGTTTGATATGGTGGAATTAGAAATGGAATTTATTTCCTATATTTGGTATGGTGGAATTGGGAGGTGGAAATGGACATAAAAATGGAATTCAAAATGGGTGGAAATGATTTTCATAATGTAACCCATGGAATTGTATTCAATTTTATGGAATTGATTTTTTAGTCTTTCCTTTTTTTCCGTATTTTCATCTCCACCAAAATCAATTCCAGCGTACCAAACGAGACATAAAAGATGGTAAGACACATGATACCGGATGTATACGCAAAAAGAAATTCACACTCCCATGTCCACTCATTTTGCTTCATTCTCCATCTCCTAATGAAGCCTTCTCTCCTAAGGGCCCGTTTGGTACATTGGAATTGATTTTAATGAAAATGGAAATGGAGATGGAGATGGATATGAAGTTTAAAAGTGCGTTTGGTATGTCATGGAAATGAAATCTAATTTTTATATAAAAAGACTGCAATGCCCTTTTATATTTAAAAATAAAAAATTCAACTCTGGTGATAAAAAAATTCTGGGCCTTCGTCTTCAGTGCCACAAATCGCCTTCGTCTTCTTCAGTGCTACAAATCGCTGCTACAATGCTACAAATTCTGGGCCTTCGTCTTCGACAATAATAATTGCTTACAGTTGCTCAGTCCTAACAGAGTATTCTCCATAGATAAGGCTGAACTCCCCAGTAATGGAATCAATGGTTGAAGATATTGTGATTGTGAGTGCTAGGGTTTCTAGCCTTGCAACATCCTTGGGACTTTACAGGTTCCTCTCTCCATTTGTTCTCTCTATTCTCTTCTCTCAAGTGTTTCCAGAGTCTTCTTCATCTTGATGGTCTTCACTGAGCTTGGTTTTGATGCCCGTGTTCACATATATGCTACAGTGACTTCACCTTCCAGATCTGTGAACGTAGGCAATAGTTATCAATCAAATGGAGACTGCCGATGGTGGCTCAGTCCAATGATTGTGGGTTTTAGTCGTCGTCATGCTCGCCGGCTCAATTCATTTTGAAGACCGACATAAAAATCGAATGGGATATACAAGGGCAAAAATGGGTTCTATCACACGGAATTGCAAAACTAGGCTTGAGGGATGGAATTGAAAAACTAATTTTTGGTGGATATGAAAATGCAATTGGATTCCATTTCCATGCTACTAAACATGCTTGTATGATGAAATTGGGTTCCATCTCCATTTTCCATCATACCAAACAAGACATGAGGTGTTGTGTCCATCCAAAACTCTTGGTATGACATGATGTTATGTAGGCCGAAGTATGAGTTTCTTATTAAGAGCCATGCTCAGTCCAAAACACAATTATTTGAGGGACCCCTCACAAAATGCCAATCAATTAATTCATATTTCATATTAACTTTAGCTATTCTTTATTTTTTTGCCCCAATCCAAACAACAACTACTCATTGTTATCATAGGAGAGTTTATATTCGTTCTAAACTTACAGAACTATTTCTAATTTTTATCATTTTTCTCAATTCACCCTATTGATACTCCTCCAATAATAATTAATGGGAAGAAAAAGAAAAACTAAGAAAGATAAATTGAGTATTTAAAGGAAAAATATCATATTAATTAACTTAATTAACATTATTAATCTAATTAAATTGGGTAAATAAATCTTAACATATATGAGACAATATATGATTTGTTTAGAATTGAAAATTTTGGGTGCTTGCATGGAACAGAACAGAGATTAACGTTAATCTCGCTTTTGAACTGTATGAAATGAAATCAACCAACTTTACAAAATTACCGCGGTGGGGAACAGCAAGTTAATCTTACTTTTTAACTGTACGGTACTTCTAGAGACACGTGCACAGGATTTAATAAATTTTGAGGGTGATTGATGAGAGAGGCGCACACTGTGTTCGTGCACCTTCTCCGTACCAAATAATTCCCACTCACTGGTGGTTTACAAGAGGCGAGAGTTTCAGCGAGTGATTGAACCAGACGAGACGAGTCCCACTGTCCAAGTGCTAAAGCAGCATTTTAAACGGCTCACTCCACTGTAGTCTCGCCGACAACGTAACGGCTCTTCGGTTGCATTGCGGCGCCGCCGATCGTCCTCTTTGCCGCCGATCTACCGGATTTTTATTCTCTTATCCGCGCTTCTCCTCCATTTCTCTTTTCAGATTTATAGTTTGTACTATACTTCGCTTGTTCCTCCTTCTCACTTGAAAAGGAACTTTTAGGCGGTAAGGCTTGTTTTTCTTTTTTTCTCCTACATTCTATTCCATTTTCTACCTACTTCTAGTGCGTAATCGACTTATTGCTTTGGATTGTTTCGTATGTCGTGGTTTGTAGCTTTTGATCTTTGATATAGGTCTTTGTATAGTGTTGACAGTTTTCTCTTCGCCCTAGTTCTTCCGGATTATCGATATTCTATTTTCTATCGCTGAACACTATAATTTTTGGCTTCTAGTTTATAACAGATTTATTGAGTTGGAGATTATTGTTTATCAGGTAAAAATGAGTGAACTGATTTCATGAACATTTTTTGTATTTCTTTCTTGTCTGTGTTCTGTCAAAGCCTCAGAGAGAAAATCAACTATGAATCATGAAGAACGATGGGATATAGGATATCATCCTCTATGTAATTTAAATGTCATTCGGCATGAAGCAAAGTCGAATTTACTTTCTATCTGCTTTATCAAGTGAGACTTTCGGATTTCTGCGTTTTACTGTTCTATGCCTCATCGTTGATAATCATTGCCCAAGGAGCATTACGAGTGAAATATTCCGCTGTTCTCGGCTCGTGTCTGTGATTTTATGCTCTTCCTTGCAATGCAAATAGAGAAACTATTCTTAATTATAGGTTTTTTCACAAAACTCTACCAAACGTTTGACGTTTGTTCAAACTTATCTTTGACATGTTTTCTCATATTTTATAGAGCTAAATTTGCTATACGTGAAGTTAGTAGTCATATCATGACAGTTTAGCTTGTTTGGCTTAACAGATTTTCTTTTCTTGTATGCCAGGGATACAAAATGATTGGATCCTTTCTTACAAGGGTGCTTGTGTATGTTTTGTACCACCCTAGTCTATCATCTTAAGGTTCAGTGTGTAGAAATTAGTCTTGTTTTTTTGGCTGTGTTTGCAGGATGATTTTTGGCTATGCTTATCCAGCCTATGAATGCTACAAAACCGTCGAAAAGAATAAACCAGAAATTGAACAACTTCGTTTCTGGTGCCAGTATTGGTATGATATGAATTTGTCATATATATCCTACTTATAATCGTTATTTAAAAAAATCATTGATAAACGCCAACTTTTATTTCCCATCTTGGTTGCAGGATATTGGTGGCTGTCCTGACAGTATGCGAGAGAATCGGTGATACTTTTATATCATGGTAAAGGAGTCTTATCTTAAGATTGGGCAGTGAATAATATATGGTTTTATTTGTATATCAAATGAAAGTATTCATGGGTTTCCTTCTTATGTTTTGATTTGTTTTTCTGTGTAAAGGATTCCAATGTACAGTGAAGCTAAGTTGGCGTTCGTTATATATCTGTGGTACCCTAAAACAATGGTATGAATGCATTACTGTGATTGTCATGTAGTATGATATTTTTAAATACGATTGTTTAATAACATGCCTGCTGCAGGGAACAACGTATGTGTATGATTCCTTCTTTAGACCATATGTTGCAAAACATGAGACAGAAATTGATCGCAGCTTGTTGGAACTAAGGACCAGGGCTGGAGATATTGCAGTTTTATACTGGCAAAGAGCTGCTAGTTATGGACAAACTAGAATATATGACATTTTGGCTTATGTTGCTGCACAATCACCACCATCACCTCGCCCTCTGCAGGTACTTTATTACAAATATGCTTGGGTTTGTAAGATATTATATACAATATGTAGCCTAAGTGTGTCAGATTTTCACCAAACTAGAATAAAATAGAACTGCCAGCAGATGCTTTCTTATAGTCAGACCGGATTTTTCTGCTTTTGATTCCCTCTCAAGGGTTCTTTACTAGGATGTTTTGAATGTGTAAAGTACTTGCAGATGGATTCGCATGTACTCAGGTCAACCAACATGCATATCTGAACATACCTGCTATACAATTATGTAGCAAGACCATGTAAAAAGTAAAAATTTGGTATATGGTCGTGTATTATTTTATCCTCTGCAAGCTGAAGCACGGATTTCATTTCATGTTAATATTTTCTTTTGAATATGTAAAGTGCTTGCAGATGGATTCGCATGTACTCAGGTCAACCAACATGCATATCTTAACATACCTGCTATACAATTATGTAGCAAGACCATGTAAAAAGTAAAAATTTGGTATATGGTCGTGTATTCTTTCATCCTCTGCAAGCTGAAGCACGGATTTCATTTCATGTCAATATTTTCTTTGATAGTTTTGTAGATGAGCATTACTTCAGTCTGAGTGGAAATTTCCCTGGTTCTGCACTGTGGCATTTTCTATACCTTATATCCATTCCCTGCTTTCATATATTTTGTTCATGCTTATTCTCACAAAATAAATGGTATTGAATTACAGCAGCGACCGGGTGTTAGGGGCCGTCAAGCTGCATCTTCTAATCGCCAGCCAGCCGCTGCAACAGAACCACAAATTGAGGAACCTCCATCTCCTGCCTCTAGCACGTCCTCAAGTCAGTATCAGAAGGATGTAGTTGAGGAATTGAGTTCATCGCAAGTGCGCAAACCAACCTCACCCGTTCCTGAAGCAAGTACTCAGAAGTCTAATCCTTCACCTGAGATGACCAGCCAATCTGCTCCAGCAGAGGCAGAACCAATGCAGACTGAGGCGGCACCAACTTCATCCAGTACAGCCAATGAAAATGAGAACCCTCCTCCAAAAGAGACAGTCATGGAAGAGAGCATAAAGGCTACACGAGTAAGGCTAAGGAAAACCCGATCAGGAAACCGTTAGGGTGCGCCAAAATTTGCAATTTCTAGCACGGTAGGTGGACAATGGTGGGCATTTGTTGCAAAACTTTCATGTAAATCGGTCCTTAAATTTCAATTCCATTTGTTGCTTTATTTTTTTATTGTCTTAGCATGGAGGAGGGGTTATTTGGTGGTGGCTTTGCTTCCGCTTTATATGGACTCAGATTCGGAACGGATATTTCTATCGGCTACTTGTATAGTTGGCAACCTCTTCCTTTCCCCCTTCATATGCTTTTACGATTTTACGTGGAGGGCAGGGCTAATGTTCATGAAGGAGGCAACTCTCTATTTCCCCCTCATTCTGATGATATGTGGTTCATTCTGCGTTGGAGTTGCGCTTCAATTTGAGTGATAAACGGGGATAGATTGACGTCTTGAATTTAACATCGAAATTAGCTTTCTAACTCGCTTTACATTTAGGATTGGAGTATAAATGATAAGAAATTTTGAAGTAGCAAAAGGAGCAACGTTTGAATTTGATGATACTTTTGGTCTCAGGTGGATTTGAAGATTGAGAGCCATCTTTTTTTTTTTTTTTTTTTCAAATCAAGGGTGAAACAACAAGACATCCAATTGCTTCAAGTAAAACCCCGGCACAAGTATGGGCATGTTAATTTATTCATCATTAATAGTTACTGTAAAAATTCATTTTTATAATTATTTTGATTTAAAATTTTAAATTAATTTCGAGTAAAACCCCGGCACAAGTATGGGCATGTTAATTTATAATTAATTGCTTCAAGTAAAACCCCGGCACAAGTATGGGCATGTCAATTTATTCATCATTAATAGTTACTGTAAAAATTCATTTTTATAATTATTTTGATTTAAAATTTTAAATTAATTTCGAGAGTTTGGGGGTTCCCACATGATGCATCATTTGCGGGATTCTACTTTCTGGTTTGTGAAGTGATGGAAGAGCAGAATTAACAAATAGGTGGCATGCCTCTCCTGTTTCACCTACCAAGTAAAATGCATATCAACTTAATGCCTCACCAATTTGGGGTATCAAGTCTGACTTTGAAATTAGAAAAGTTGGCTATTGAAGATGCATCAACTCTAAAATCTGTCGTCGCCCACTCCACGTATCATACAATTAAATAAAACATTGAGAAAGCATACTTATATTTTAATTTTAATTTAATAATAGAATAAATTTGATATTTTAAATTGTGTAAAATAAAAAATATTTAAAATAAAAACAACTTTATTTAGTGTTGAGTCAGCAATTTTCGTTAAAAGAGATTAACATCGTTAAGATTGAGGAATTAAAAATACACTTTTTAAACTTAAAGGACTAAAGTCAAACCTGACACAAACAAATAGGATTAAAAGTATACTTTAGCATGAAGATTTAGCACCTTCTGTCAAAAAAAAAGTTATGAAGCCAATAACAACATGAAAAGCAGAACTTGAAAATTGTAAAATGAGGCCTACATCCGTTTGGTTGGAATCTCATTGCAACGCCCATTCAAATTTCAGAGTTCTTGATGTTTGCATAAAAGTATAGGCATGAAATTTTTTCTAGCCTCCAAAGATCTTGACGTAAATGCACTTGGTTGATGTATTCCCGAATTGCCACTTACAACGAGCCTGACTTTGACAGCTGAAATAAATCTCAGAATATTTAGTTTGAAGAAAGCCCAACTGACACAGCGCAAGCATTTGCATCCATCTTCGCTTTTTCTTTTGTTTTTTTTTTTGGGGTGAGATCCACCATATTTAAATTAGACTTATCAGTTAAATAGATCCGATCCCATGTCTAATGTCTTTTTCTTTGAACTTGACCGAAAAAATAGAAAAATGAATGCAGAGAATCCAAAGTTTAAATTGAGTTAAATAGCTTATTCATTACTGAATCTCCACAATCCTGCAATCTGCAAAACCTTAACCCACATTGGGGTTTCGTTGGTGTGGAAATTAGTATTGATTACAATTATAACGAAGCTTAGTATGGATCCCATTTGAAACCTCAAACTCACTCCTTAACCTAAAAAGTCAATTAAGGTAATTAAAGTAGTTGCATGATAGATATTTTGTCTCGACTATCAGAAATAGTACTTTTTAAAGTGCTTTTGACTGTTTGCCAAACAAGCACTATGGTCGATATCTGGTTGCTCATCTCACCCACTGCACCAGAAGCCACGATCTGAACTGTCATAAAAATGTTATAATCTGCACTTTTGGGACTTCCTCTATCTATTGGCTTATATCTTGATCTGTCTATGTACATTGCCAATGTCTTCATCTGCAATACCTGACAGCCTGCGTCTCATTTTACCTATTGACCGCATCTGTCCGAGAAGCTGGTGTTTGAGTGAATGCGCCAACCCCATTCGAGTAATCGTCTTGAAGGACCTCATCTATGTGAACTAATTCCTCATTCGCTGCAGGAAAAAAGTTAATCATTTACAGAGCCATGTGTTAAAAGTTGGTCAGCTTGCGCCCTTAAAGAGGAGGGAGCGGCGGGACCAAAACATGATTATTTTTATTTTTTTTATAACAAATTCATTACATGAAGACTTCTTTAAAGGTATTGCTTACCCCACAAATCCGTTAGGGTCAATCCATGATCTGATTGGAACCAGTAGTCATCTTCCATCTGCAATATAATCTCAGAATGACGCGCCAAAATTTATTATACTTATTTGCCAATTAATCATTCAAAACCATAAATACATACATCAAATTCCATTGGTGTAATTTTCTGAATGCCAGGTGCCTCAGAGTCTAGCAAGCTAAAACTTTGAGAAGGATTTTTCTGGGCATCTTGGCTTTCTAAACGTTTTCCCGCACATCTCAATCCCCGTTGGCCACCGTTTTGTGAAGGATCTATTAACGTAGCCTGGTTGACGCTAACATCATCATAATTGGCATAGTGTTTGCTTCAAGAATAAAGAGATCGGTTACTAAAAAGAACAACAAAAAAGGAAACAAAAAGGGATCATATAACTTTAAGTTCTTAAACTTTCTCTCAATTGTTGATTTAGTCCTTGAACTTCTACTAAGTTTTTATAGTTTATTCAGTTAAGGAATTAAAGGGAGAAGGACGGATTTGCTCCTAGATTCAGGGACTAAATTGAAAATTAAGGAAAAGTTCAAGACCAAAAGTTATATTTTCCCAAAACAAAACATCTTAAATCAATAACATACACGAAACATACAAGCAAGAACATCGCAAAATAGAGAAGCATCTCTATGCTGAAAGTCGAAGAAGAAAATCACCTCAAGAGATACAAATCTATTGGTCCAGTGGTGCTTCTAACGATCATTTTATACTGCCTTTGTCGGAAATCATTATCCTGTTCATTAAGTCAAGCCAATCACACATTCGCACCAAAGAACCTAAAAACATCCATCATTACCACCCACCTCATCAGGATCAGGAATTTCAATGAAACTAGCTTGGGGTGCCTTGATGGCAATGAGTGTTTGATCCTGAGAAAATAGTGAGAAATAGATTGTAAGTTAATGAATGGAGACGCTATAATTATTTAAAAAAAAAACTAAATAACAACAGAAAATTGACCTGGAAGCATGGAAGGCTAAGAATATCTTCCTCGGTCAAAAAAAGGTACCTGTAGATCAATAAAGCTCATTATCAGACGAAAATACAGTTTCAACCATTAAAAAGATGTCAAAAGTTCGTACTTTTGATAGCTTTCTTTTTCCTCCAAAGTTCTTAGGAGCTCTTGTTTTTTCCTGAGGAATTCACAAATCATCAATTAAGAAATCAATTATTTAAAAAAAAAAAAGATAGGCCAAAGATCAGGAAACTCATTAATAAACATTCGCATACCTTATAATATCATCAAGTCGGCATTCCTCAGAATATAGGCTTCCAACTTCAGACTGTAATGAACCAAATGATTGTCAGAGAACTGAACCAAATCATTTCCATTATGCTGTATATTAATCTTTTGCAAGATGGAGCTCAACCCCTGAGCAACATTCGTCATACATTGTAACAGATACAATGAGGGATTCCAATGGTCCAATCCAAATGTGGGCATTAGCTATAGTTTTTTGAATTATATATTTTTTTAGTTCTTGCATCGCTTGCACATGTGGTTTTCTAACACCTCTCGTATAAAGCATTTTAGAGATTTGCCATTTTGAAGGTGCCTTTAGTCTAACTACCTTGATTCCTAGAGATTCTAAAGTACCCATTTTGTACGCTAAAAATGTGATGCCAGAAAGCAAATCCAAAATTCTGGTAGGAAATGGCTCGGCAAGAAACAAATCTGATTAATCTTGGGCTTAAGGCCTACCAAAACTGACTATTCAAAATCATTCAAGAAAAGAAACTCAGAAGACACAGCTGAGTAAAATCAACGATTAATCATTCTGAACCAAATGGCAGTAAGAAAAGATCCAAAAACCTTTAAGCTAGTAACTTGACCATCCAGTTCGCCTGGCCCCAGTCCATCATATCCCCTGTTTATAAGCATATATCATCACCAGTCACCACCATATGATAAGTTAAAAAGTACCAAACAAAATATGGGATTATTACTTCCAACGTATATGGTTCTTTGATGTTTTTTCTATCAATCCTATTCCTTCAAGGACATTTGTAATATCATAAATTCTCCTTTTCTGAACCTGCCAAAATCAATGAGATTCAGATCAGAAAAACAAATAAAAATAAAAACATCTAAGACTAGCCAGCAAGTGGATTAATTAGGCAATTCATGCTGAAAGCAGAAGTATGCAGACGTAAAAAAAGCAAGGAGGACTACATGAGCCTGTAAAACTTTAACAAACATAATCATAAATTTAAAAGGTATAATATGAAAGACTTCTATACCTCCAAGATCTCAGCGGTTTTATTTAAATCTAGGGTACCATCCTTAGCCTCCTGAAGTAAACTGATAAATTTCTTGGTTAACAGTCCTGCCAACAACAAATGAGACCAACATTTACAAAGGAATAAATCTCTTCCGGTGCATGCATACAGTGGAAAAGGGAAGAAATATTTCTTTGGAACAGACGTACCTAAGGAACTATCGTAACGGCAATTAACTGAAGTTGAATTAGAAGACTCTGAAAAGAAAATCCACCCAGCATTAAATTAAAGCGCAAATAAAATAGAACAGCAAAGAGACAAGCTTGACAGAAACATGATCTGCACAAGGTTACCAGAATTTGATCTTCGATTCCCTGATTTTGCATTTCTCGAACCTTTTGATTTATCATGATTTTTTCCACTTATGGAAGGCTCAGTTTTGTGCGGAGAAAGATTAACTATTTTGCTCATATTCGGAGCTACTTCAGAATTACTCATCTGAGGCCTGGAATTATCAAATTCATATCTTTGATTCAACTGCACATAAGATTCAGAATAAATACTTATACTTAACATATCTAAAAGAAGGATGTGCACATTGAAAGTGTGGAGGCTTCCATTTAAGGATGCGTATTTGCTGGATACTCTTTCTCCGTATTTATTCTTGACATTCAAATTCTATCTGATAGCGAAAGTCGACTTCATCATAAACGTAATGGAAGTGGAAGCCATAGTCTACAGAGCCAGTCAATCACGCATGAAAAACAATAAGCCTTAAGAAACTCTTCAGCCATTCCAAGAAGTTATTGATAAATAACTGATAATATTCCACTTTATCAGATGTACCAATCAGAGAATCTCATGGCATGCAAGCCAACAAATGCAGAGAGCAGAGGCGGATAAACAAGCCAACAAAATGCAAAATTTAATCCAGCCGCCTCAAGGCTCATACGTTATTTCTAAGCAAACAGGAGTTGCGGGGGCAAATGGGGATCCATGTGCTCTATTCGATAACATTACACAGAGTTAAACGTAGCAAAATCTACAACGCAACAACAAAACGTCAAATTGCAAAGACAATAGATCAGAAAGGTACGTAGATTGAGCTGGAAGCGTTTTCAGAGCAAAACAAGGAAGAAGAGGGAAAAAACATGAATGAACGAAGAACTCACAGCAAGCTTTGCAAAAGCAGAATGAGCATCGTCAGTAGCGAATTGGTGGGAAGAAGAGGAAGCGGAGAAAGGCTGAGAAGTGAAAGAGCGATCATGATGAAATTGAGAATGGGAGTGAAGAAGATGGAATTGGAATTGAGAGAAGTGATGGCGAGGGGCTTGATCCTGACCGGAAGTCGACATATGGATTGAAGAGAGAGTGAAGTGTGGAAGCAGAGAAGGGTTCAAATTAGCAGTAGGAAGGATGCTGCGTTAGTTCGAATACGCTCCCCACCCGCCTTTTGTTTTCCGCTGCCCCCCCCCCCCCCAAAAAAAAACTCCCTCACTCTCTCTCTGTCTTGGGCCTTTGTTTCTATCCATGACTGGGCTATCTGTTTGGTTTCTTTGTGGGCTTTCACAAGTCTTTGAAAACGTACACGTGTTACTTACAAAAGAATGAGAGTTGTCACAAATGGTAAAGAACGAGCTCAACTCTCACGAGAAGGTTAGTTCGATTCCCTCTACTGTTGTGAGGGCTCCTTTGATAGGCGATCTCGTAAGTCCTTTGTAAGTGCTCAAAGAGCTCTGGGGCTGTGTCCTAACCTTGGTGGGGGACCGATGCCGAACCCACCTAAATTATGTCTGTATCAAAAAAGAAGAAGAAGAAGAGTACACAGCTAAGGCATACCTCATATTTATAAAAATACTTACAAATCATTTACTAATAAATGCTTCGCATTAACAGTCAGATTTAAACTTTCATCCTTGTATATCATGAGTCAACTTCATATCAGGTTTATTTTAAAATTATTTTCGAGTTTAATTTTCTTAGCAAATATCCGTTCATTGGTGCTTCATTAAATGGAATTCTTCTATGATTTTTTATGGTTAGTTTTTTATAATATTTTCATCATACATGCAAAATAAAAGATAAATAGGTTTTATTAGAGTGAAAATAATATTAAACTATTGTATTTAAGGGAGAAGAAATTCAGTGTATCGCAAGGTAAAAAGAGTGCTTTGATTTTACCAAAAAAAAAAAGCGTGCTTTGAAATTTTTGTTCAATTGCTAGTCTCCAACCGGTGCTACCATACGAGTGGGGAAGGGAGCCAGGTTGGAGGGACCACGATGTCTCAGTCTCAGGCATATGATGGGAACTATTAACACAAGGACTAATTGATTTTTATTGGGAAGATTAAGAATTCTAAAGTAATTTATTTAACTTATAAATTAATAATAAATCAATTATATATATAAATAAATACTTTTAAGTAGTATATTTATCTTTCTTATTCATCCTACCAAAAATTAACTGACTCGGAAGAACTTTTGTTTTTAGGATGACGGCTGTTTGAGCAAAATTTCGTAAGGAATTAAATTAAGTAAAACAAAGTAAAATCATGCCACTAACAATGCGAAGGAGTTGAAATTTAACTATTGCCTTTAACGCAGAGAGCAGAGGATACAAAGAAGAATATTAGATTCGTTTGGTAAAGCGATGGAGAAGTACTTTTACCATTTACGAGGTAAATGTGTGAAGGAGATTATTTCGTTTTGCGGAAAAACACTATTGAACGTGTTTTTAGGGTGTTGAGAAGCTTTCCCAAACACACCCATTATTAATGTAGACGGGCGTGAGTACCAAGAGAATGGAGATTTAGTAGCACATGAGGTGAGAACAAAAGTGATCAGAGTGAATATTGTGTGCTTGGAGTGATCAATGTGTTTGGTATAGTAAAAATAAATAGTTAGTCACCGATTGTTGTGTCTAACAACCCTCGAGAATTTTGAAATAGTGTCATTGGATCTTCAGATTCTAACCATCTGATCCGATGTTGATGGGAGCTAACGACGAATACAAGCTCTAAATATGATTTCACGTGCTACCTAAAAATTTTGACCATTGGAACTCTTGATGGATCGCGTTTTGAGCTGATCTTGTCTGCTGAGCCTTAAACTAGTATGGCCCAAGTCATTTTTTTAACCTACAGCAGCTCCCCATGGTGGATGATCCATTTTCTATATATTTTTTCTTATTTCAAACAAGGTCTTCATATTTTCAACGATAAAAAATGATGCGCGAAGATAATAAATGAAGTTGCATGCAAGAATCATTCATCAAATTAGGATGACCCGCAGCAAATATTGTCCACCTTAACGGGTCCAACCCTGGAGTGCAATTCAACCAAAACATTAATATATAACTTCTTTTTAATACATAAAGGGAACACAAAGGTTCAAAATGAGAAATCGACAGTAAGAAGGAATTTAATTCCAACATGTTTTCGAATAACAACGCCTTCAAATGAGGTGGGCATGATTTATAAATGATTGTTGATGACATTCCTTCCTTCCTTTGTAAACATTAACATATAATTTTTTTTGGTATAAACCATGCGGTATCCTGGATTCATTGCTCGCCCCAGACTAATCTGGACCCCTCACGAGGAGGCCTTACGGTGGTAGCGAGGTACCGATGGGACAACCTCTTTGAGGTTGCAATAATTATCGCGGCTGTCACTCCCCAGGGTTTGAACCCTCGCTCTGAGGAATGCTGGTAGTAGCCCTTGCCAACTCTACTAAACGCCCATTAGTAACAGTTTTTTCTTGTTTACACCAGGGTATCCCCATAGCCGAAAGCCGTGGGACTAATCTCCCATCCCACTGTCAGCGCACTAAGCCGTGGGACTAATCCCCCGTCCCAAAAGGTTCTTCCCTCGTGTGTCAATCGGCCCATATATATCTATTATGCTTGGCCCAATAGTGGATTGGGCTCACCGGCATCCAAACAAAAAGAGGATAAATTTTCATGATGAGCACAGTGCGCGCATCAACCATTCAAAATTTGGACTATCTAAATCTTTTCATAAGAATAAAAACTGAACGTGGACTCCTCCAAACCCTATGGCTGATTTTTATATTCCAAGTTTCACCCAAAAATACAAATAATAACCTAACGATAATGACAATGATAACAAGAATAATAACCCGTAGATGAGACTCATCCAAAATTCACAATGAAATGTATATTTTATTTTTATATACATTTCTCCAACTGAATATTTCAATTTTTTTTCAACCTTATGGCTCACACACCCGACATATTTTATAGAGTCAAAATTTAAACCTCAGATTCAAGGAAGCCTTGTGTTTAATGCCATTGACTTACAATATTCCCTTGATAATTAAAATAGTTCATTTCACTATCAAATAACATAATAATGTCACAAAACATAGATGACAATATTGGGTATGTTTGTGAACGTTTGGAAAAGCCAAACGCACGTTCAACAGTATTTTTCCATAAAATGAGATAATTTCATTCACATATTTACCTCGGCTTGCGTAAAATTACTTCTCTACCGCGTTCTCAAACGGGCACGTTATGTGATGCCTGACCAAGGGACTAACTTAAGAGAATAATATTATTTGCTTTTTCATCCTCAATGATACTGTTTCCCAAGCACGAAATAATTAAAAAATGT
>JANTPZ010094126.1:0-10914 GCA_025593235.1 Vachellia pachyceras
TTTTAAAAAAATTTAAAAAAATTAAAAAAAGCGGGTTGGCCCGCCAACCCGTGGGCCAAATGGGCTGAGCCCGTTTGGCCCGTTTTTATGCGGGCTGCCAAAGTGGCAGCTCGAACCTGCCCCCAGCGCGCGGGTTGGCGGGCTCAACCCGTGGGTTGGGCTCGTTTTTTCAGTACTAGAATTGACACATGCCAATCAATACTCTACGGGTTTTCGAATTGAACCGATCTGGATTTGATAACCATATTTTAAATATTAAATATTCAGAATCAATACAAGAATGTAAATTCTTGTGACAAGTTATTATCACTTTGACTCCTTTTTTTGTTGGGTTGAGACAACAGAGTAATTAATTCATTAGAGTTGGAAAAAAATAATTAAGGGAATGTAAAGAGCGTAATGCAATAATGCATTATCTAAGAAGGCTCCACTTCCCTTATCATGTTTTTACATAATTGAATCCCAATCAACATCGCACTTCTTTGTTATATTGACCCACCAACAACAACTTGTTTGGCAAAACATTAAGGAGAGCTAAAAACAAGTTCAACAGTATTTTTTGTAAAATGAGATAATCTCCTTCATATTTACCTCGGTTTGTGTAAAAGTACTTCTCTACCGCGTTCCCAAACGCACCCATGATGAACTCGTTTAGGAACGCGGTGGAGAAGTGTTTTTATGTATGTCGAGGTAAATATGTGAAGGTGATTATCTCGTTTTGCGGAAAATCACTATTGAACGTGCCATAATTTTTGGTCATTTTTATCACTTGCATTCTATTATCATTAATTAAGTAATTGTAACTTGGTAGAGATTAATAAATAAAAAAATATAAGGACCGTCCAAATATGATAACTCTAAAATAATTCTTAAAACGACTTGATTTCTAATTAATAGGTCTTTAAAGACTCTTTTGTGAAATGACCTATTATCCTCCGTAAAATTAGTTATCATTGCATTAATTGTTGTCATTTTATTCATAGGTTAAAACTGTTATTTATCAAAACTTCAGTGTCATTTCGTTTTTCATATTTCAAATTATGAACATTTTGATTTAGAGAGAACTTTGCTACAAAATCTAATCACATATTAGCCCACAAGGACTTCACCATAATTAGGCCATTTTTTTGGGATCTTGACTCTTGAATTAAGATTCACATATTTAAATGTATTTTCGTATCTTTCTCCCTAAAATATTCTCCTCTGTTCCTTAATATATGATTTAATTATGAAGTTGACCTTGATTCTATACATGTAAGATTTATTTCACATATTTCTCGAACTTTTTTAAAAGGTTAAAGTATATTTTTAGTCCTTTATAAATTACATCTATTATGCATTCTCAACAATAATTAAGAAAGAAAGGGATGGAAAGAATTAAGGAAGATGATTATGATGTTTTAAAAAATATATTATATTAACTACCTTAATTTATTTCCTTAATCTAATCGAATTATTTAATTAAATAGATCTTAATTACGTTAAGGATGATAAGAGTAACATGGATTATTTTAGTTGTCGTTTTCTTATATTTTTCCGTATAACCTAAGTTATTTGTGTCACCTCACATCCCCTGTTTGTATGAAGGGTTATTTTTAGCTGGCTACTCAATATTAATATCATCTTTAAATATATCTTAAGTATCTTTAATAAACTATAACATTTTCAACGTTTTATTTTTAAGGTAGCAATTATTTGTTTTTTCTTGCAAATATTATAATTATAATTATTGGATTGATAGTGTTAAAAATTGAGGGAAGGTTTTTTTACGACATTCTAAAAGTTTATAACTATTTTTGAATAATTTTTTCCTTAAATTTCATATGTAAATTCAATTTTAAGATAAAAAAATTCATGGACGTAGATATTTGTGGATTTTTACCCAAAGATATTTTGGATTGGTCCAAGGTGGAAACATCAATTCACTACCAGAAAATGCTATTTAGCGACAGAAAAATTCATCGTTAAATGGTTATTTTCCATCAGAAAATTTCCATTTAACGACAAAAAATATTAGTGACCCTCGTTTTAGCGACGACATTTTTCTGATAGTGATTATTGGATGATACCACCCTTGAATTTTTGTATGTAAATTCAATTTTAAGATATAAATAATCCATGGACGTAGATATATATTTGTGCATTTTTGCCCAAAAGATATTTGTGGATTGGTCCAAGGTGGAAACATCAATTATTGGATGGTACCACCCTTGTTTGATATTTATAAAGCTTGTTCTTATTCTAATTTCAAATTTATGTAATTTTAAATAATAGGTTTTAATCCTTTTAAAGGGTAGAATTGTCCGAATCTTTGTATTAAAATACGGAGCAATACCAATACTATTATGAGACTCATTGTCTCCTATGAAAATGAATGGACTATTACTTAGATACCTTTTTAATTAAATACATGTATTTTTATTATCTATTAAATTAATTAATTATGTTAAAGACACTATCAGGTTACTAAAAAGTATATTCTCTCATTTTTCTCTTTCTCATTTTATTCTTAGAATTCCATCTTCATGATTAGATTAAATACTGGATATTTCAGATTTAATATTTTATAAAACTCTTACTATCATATTTTATAAATTAAAATTTTCAATGTAGTATGTTTTGCTGTTATAAATTATGTAAATTACATTTAAAGATTTAAATTTATTTATTTCTATTTATAATAATAATTTTATAAAATAATAAATCTATCCATTTTCTTAACACAACATCCATGCATTAAAAAATGCGGTACCTCTCTTAATAAAAATTCAAATCTTAATTCATCATACGGTAAGGCACCAATCCGTTCCACCAAACTCAACCCATATTTGTATAAGGGACTAGATCTTGCGCCCAATTCTGTATCGTTCATGACTTCTGTGAAGATGAGGCATCTATTGAACCTATAGGCCGATATATAAAAAAACCCAGCCTTGAAAATTTGAACTAAAATCAGATCTTCAGGCCCAAAACATTATTATAGAAATGTAGATGAACTTCCACTTGAACATTTTTTGGATTTTCAAATATTCAATGAATAACGTGGTTTATCTCGTATTGTATACATTAATATATGCATATGGGAAAATTAGTCATTATTAATTTAGACATGCAAGTAAAAATTTAATTAAATGAAATAAAGGGTACTCTAACCATTACATTTTAAACATTTTTTAAATATAATTATATAACTCATTCTTTTTTCAAAATGAAGTCATTGAGCCAGATTATTATGTTAACAATCTATTCAAAAATTTGGTTGTTCATAAAGTATAATAGTCCTATGATCCATGTAGCCGACTCCACCTAATAAAATAAGGTATTTTTGTTGTTCTATTATTTTTTATTTCATTGTCATTGGTCAATCTTTTTTCCCAAAAAGTTTATTTGGATTTTTTTTGCGAAGCACATGTACCTTTATAATGAAAATAATCATGTTCAAGGTACTGTCATATACTAAATGTTAGTAACTCTGTAGCTAGGGTTCGAATATTAGCTCATGAGTTTCACTTGGATAATTTTAAGTACTTACACTATTTTTTGGATTTTTAGTGTGGATCATTGATCCCTAGTTGTTTGAAGGTCAAATTTAATACTTAAGATTATGTAATTAGTGGCGCAACCTCAAGGTCGATCTCTGAGGAGCTTTAGTGTCTCTAGATAATTAATTAGCATATTAATGCAGTAAGGGTAAGGGAAAATGATTCCATCATTCTAATCTGGATCAGAAGCATTATCTAAACTATTCTTTATTTTGCTTCTCTTGTCAGTCAGATTGAAATTCAACAAGGTGTGAATAAGAAAATGGTCCCAAGAATTATGACTCTACCTTTATTGACTTCCACATTTTTATGAACTCCTTGTATTAGAGAACTAATTAGAGGTATTTAAATGCTCAGCCACTTCCAAAAACAACGTCAATCAACATTGCTCAATGAATGAATCACAACACTCAATCTGGAACAATATCACGTCAAGATTAAAATGGAGCTAGTCTAAATCAAGAAGATAATCTATGAGGAAATGCAAACCAATCACGTTGTGTAAAATAATGGAGAAAGGAATTACTGAATCATGTATGAAATTTCATACAAGCTTACAGTTCAACTACAGAAATATGAATTTATGAAAATATTCATGAAATACAAACAACTCACCATCTAAATCGGGACTTTGGCTCGGCCATAGTTCTTGGGAAGATAAGAGAACTCAGCTGGACATGGAGCTGAAGATAGCAGCAATGGTGGTGGTGAGCTGAAATCCAGGGATCATCATGATTGATCCTAACTGTGGTGACGTGTTGAGGTTGAGAATCTGAGATGAAGTGGAAGCGAAGCCTAGGAGTCGAGGAAGCTGACGGTGGCGATGGTGGCTAACATTGGTGGGAGAGATCAACGATATGATGCCTCGGCATGAGTATGACGGAGAACGAGCTGCAGGTCTGGACGAGCTAACACTAGCCGGGGTCTTTCCCTTGGTCCAAGATGTGATGGTGGTTCTGGAGAAATGGGAGGGAGAGTTCAAAGAGAAAGATGGATGGGAGCTACAAAGATCTCTACAGCTTGATGATGGATTTGTGTGGTGTCACGAGTCGGAAGAGCCAAAGCTTAGAGACAACGACGAGAAGGTGAAGGAGAGAAGCGATCGCCTCCCTCAGTGACAGCACTTGGATCTCTAAAACTGCTGAATCGTTCTGGACAGATGGAAGGAAGTCCTAGATAAAAGGATGGCTAGTTGAAAGGATGTATCCTTCCTCTCTGCACTATTTTCGGTTGGTTTCTAATTCTGTAACTACCAGCTGGAACAATTCAGTTAGTTTTTAACTGAATAAGTTTCTTTTGCTTCATTTTTCTTTCAGCACTTTCCCATTTTGCACAGCTTTTTACGTCCCTTTGATCCCTCAGCATTAACTCACAAATGTCCTACAAATTAGACACAAACAGTGTATAATATCATGCACTTAATGGACATTTAGAAAATTCAAGGAATGCTAAAATATCTCAAATTTAGGAGCTAATTCCTTTAATCCTTCATTAACACAATTTACCTCTAATTAGTATATTAATGCTCAAATAAGTTATTAAGAGGTTGATATTGTGTACAATTAATCCTTATAAAATAATGGTTTATCAATCATGAATGCTCATAGGTGTAAGGAGAAATTCCGTACATGTCTCCATGAACAAAAAATTACCATCAAGCATCTAAAAATCACCAAATTAGTTTGAGTACCTAAGACCTAGGTTAGATTGATTGCAGATGTGAAAATATTTTCTTACCCTCTTATCTTTCATATTTCAATTTAAATAACTAGGATAATGATGTTTTTTCATATTTACAATTAATTTAACATAAATTCATGGGATTCCAACTCAATCTCATGATTTTCAGAAACGTGATGGAAAGTTTTTCTATTTCTTGGAATGTGGACGTAATTAGCCCCAAGTGTAAGGCGGGCATGCAGTGACCCAAAAAAGAAAATGGGTCCAGTGAGATTCAACTGTTTACATTTTAGAAAGCTTTTTAACTCTAGGCTTAAAGCCTACATACGTCTTTTCTTAAACAGAGGTGGGTTTATTGTTTAGTGAGTAAGATAGCTAAATATTTAATTAATTTGATTAGATTAAATAAATTAAGTAAGTCAATTAATTATAATAATTTTGGCAAATTTTTCCTAAAACATCCTTGTTAGAGTAAAACTGCATATGAAGCTCTACTTTGTTTACTTGTGCTTCAAATTTCTTTGTTAGCTTAAGGTACAAATCTGTCCAAAAAGTTTTCACTCAGAAACAATATTATTTCGAAAGTTTCAAAATGGAATAAAGTTTCTCTTGATCGTTAAAAAACTAATTTTGGTTGTTAATATTTTTAATAGTACAGTGCCATATTGCTTAATTTTGAAATTTCTGGTATAACATTGCTCGTAAAAAAATTTCCGGCAAAATATTGCTCATGAGGGAAAACTTCTAGGATAAATTTGCACACTTAAACCCTACCTTGTTTACTTGTGTGGTTATACTTTGCTTATTTCTTCCAATGCACAATTGCTTATGTAATTAAACAAATTTTCAAAAGGTGAAATTAATTACAGTTGTTCATATGGTCAAACAAAATTTCAAAAAAGTGTCATATTATACAAATATATGTCTGTATTAATTAACAGGGATAGTTTGAAGAAAGAGTAACAAATATAACAAATTAATCTTATATTTAGGATCAAAACCAACCCCTTAATTGGGTATTACATTAAGGATTAGAGGAGTAATATACACAGACATTATATAAAAATCCAACTCATGTTGGTTGATCAAACCAGTAAATCAATTTTTCGATCAGTCTTGCCAAGACTTTTAGACAAGTTGATCCAATTGGATTATATATATATATATATATATATATTTCTATCCTTCAGAGAGACTAAAACGTCATTTTGAATTTAAAAAAAATGGAAAAATAGCAGTTCGTCAAATTTGTGTAGTTCATTAACTATGCTTTAATGGGATACATATTATTTATAAATGAATGTAATATTCACAAGTTGTTGTGAAAATAAAACGTACACAAGAAGCAGAGAATGAGATGTAGAAGATGAGAATAGTAGAAGAAGAAATTAAGAGATGTGAACAAGACGAGAGAATTGGGGAGTAAAGATATAGTGATTCTTATTCATATGTGTGTTCAATCACCTATTTCATGACCTCTATTTATAGGCTTATAGTGATTCTTATTCATATGCGTGTTCAAGCACCTTTTTCATGACCTCTATTTATAGGCCTCCAACTCTTAAAACCTAATGCAATGGTTACAATATTATAAAGGATAAAGTAATGAAAATAACTTTTAGAAACTTCCCTCAAGCAATTTATTAAGGAGGTTATAGGATTATACCATTAAGCATAAGGAATCTTAGGGGTCGGGGGTTATGGACATTTATTCTAAAATATTTACAATACTCCCCCTTGAATGTCCATAACAAATATTGTACCTCATTAAAACCTTACTAGGAAAAACCCAATGGGATAAAAACCCAGGGAAGTAAAAAGAGTACACAATATATATTGAAGCTGTCTCGTTAAAAACCTTATCAGGAAAACCCAGTGGAACAAAACTTTGGTTAAGGAAAAAAGAGTACATCAAGATCTTTTCTCCCTTGGAAATGGTATCACTTTTACTTCTCCTTATGATAACATCGTCACTTGTACTCCCCTTGATAACATCACCCTTTATATTTTTATCTTGATAAAGTATACTGAATTCTCGTCAAGCAGATAATCCCCAATGCATTTTAGAGCATATCTTCCTTTTAACTGAATTATGCATGGCACATTGTCATCATGTAATATCTTTAAAGCATATTCATTAAGTCTCTAGCATCATCTCTTCTGGAAATGCTAAATCATTGCATCAAATCTCAGTTTCACTATCTATTTGTATACATGCAGAAATCTAATTCTTATAATAAAAATATAACATAAATATCAACAAATCATGTGAATCAACATGGAATAGATATAAGAGATTTCTATTCCATTAAATTGAATTTTGTAACCAAAATATCAAAGCAAAAGTCATGACTTTTAAAATAAGATGCAACATATACTATTTTTTAATATCATTTTAAATAATTTATATATGCTCAAATTATTTTAGTCAATATAGTATTTTATATGGATAATAATAAGGTTCTAGGATGTTAGAACCTTCAAAATTTTCATGTAAATTTCACGTCCATTGAGCCATATGTTTAGGCTACAATAATATTCAATAGAGGCATATTTTGTGTTCATATCCTTTTAAACTAGAAATTATTTTTTTATCCACCGCAAAATAATATACCTTATACCTCATCATCATACTATTGTGAAAACTTGTGTTTTCACATAAATGTTTATATGTCTCATAACAACCTTATATTTCATGCATTTGGACTACTGGTCCATAATTCTCACATGATGCAATAATATTTTATTGCATCTTTTTACTTTTCCTTTTCTGTTGGCTAATCACCTTTCTATCATCTTTTTATGGCAGATTCACATATAAGATCCTCATTTGATCACGGATATTATTATCAAAACCATTGTCGATAACTTTATCTTTTTTGGTTCCATTTTTCAGTGTCAGCCTCCTCAATATGATCATCTTAATTATATGCCCCTCTTTATTCAAAGTATGATATTTGGAACCGATTGTTTATCATGCTTTAGGCATATTCCATTTTCATTTATACTAATTGAAGCATTTTTTACTGGAACATGAGAATTAATAATTTTCATTTAGATCAGTAATTAGATCTGACAGATATTTTTACAATATCTCATGAATGCAATATTTGATGAACTTCTGGTTCGTACTATTTTATTTAAGTATATATATTTGACAGTAATAATGCATTCAATGTTTTTTCTTTTCCAGCTACTCAACTTCTCCCTCTCATGTTGAAAACTTTGTCAAATGACAATTAACTAATAATGCAGTACAAATCTCATAAATCCATTTTCTCTTTTAGAAACATAATTTGTTTCATTTAGAGACAAATAAGGAGAATAATCTTACCCAACATTTATTTCAACTTTCTATCTCTGTGCATTATTGTGGACCAATAAGAATAAATATTGCACATTTAAATATTTAAGATGAAAAATATATGGCTTCTGACCAAAATCCAATTTCATTGGGAGACTTTTGTTGGCTTAATATGTATAAGTGATGTAATATATCAAGTCAAATATACCAACACTAAAATAATAATCTTGTTCTCAAAAGAATTAATCAAGCTATATATGGAGGCTTTAATAAATCATCATAGATCATATAATCTGGATATCGTGCACTCATAAACATAATGATTTGTTCAAATAATCTTACAAACTTCAGGTTGCAAGCTACTAATAACCACATATGTAACCATATTATAAATGCATCTATCAAACTTCTTGTATATTTGTATGGTTTACATGCTTTTCGAATGGGCCCATATATATTTTCAGAAATGTAGAGATCCATTTCAAATCATAACCAATGATCTTCTCATGATCCATATTCTATTAAGAACAAGCATCACATGATAACCTTTGAATTATATATAATGTGATGGTTATTCATGAAGAATCCTCTGACTCTTCAATAGATGTCAATATACAATCTTTAACATTATATTGCATCTCATAGTCGGAGGATCAAACAAGTCATACCAACAATAAATCTACTAGATCAGTAAACTTCAGTTTACTATAGCAACTTTTCAATTTTTAAAATCTCAATATGACATTTAACATGATATCCAATTTGGGAGATCTAACATCCATTTTGGGAGATCAAAAGGATTAACAATATCCCCCTCATAAATAGAAATATATACAAAGTTAGCTCACACTTGTATTCTAATGATCTCTCCCTCAAGTCTGAGTCATATAAACATGATTTTCTTATTCAATGCATTTCACTTGAAAGTCTTTGTACTTTATAATTCTCATACAATTTTGGATTTTAATCCAATTGGGATATCATCTTTATAATTTTGGATGAACCAAAACTCTAATAAAGATTTATGGGCCATAATCTTCATCAGCACTTTTTTTTCCGCCCATAAACTAAAATGTTATATTAGTTCTTCAGGAACTAAAATAGTTCTTCATGAACTATATCAATTTTGTAACATATAGTCCTTCAGGAACTATATCAATTTTGTAGCGGATAGTTCTTTAGGAACTAACATATATTATTATATAATATAAATTTCAGGGTTATTGATGGTTTCATAACCAACAAATTTAACCTTTTGCAATGGATTGATACGTATTTTTCTATATGACTTCCTGTCATATTGTAATATTTTCTTATAATTTTGATGTCAATAAAAAGCTCAACTTTTAATTGTCAATCAATCCAATAATGTGATCATGACCATCATCCTTTTGTATTTCAATAGTACATCATCACTTTATTCAAGCATTGGTCTTCTAGACCAAATATAAAATCTGTTTAAGCTACCAAACTTTGATGCTTGAACATTAAGCCTCCAGGGCTTTGATATTTGTATCAATTTGATTATTCAAATAGCACAATTTTTTTCTTACCATTTGCAAGTATCCATAGTGCTCTTCCGTAAAAGAACTGTTAAAATAGTGATATGACTTCATGTCATTCAATCACAATTACAGAAATATCTTAGCTACTAGCCATTAAAATAATACTGTAATAAAATAAATTTGGTAAATTTAAATTCGTAATTGAATATAAACAATAATATAAATACATTGTATAATTTTATATAATAATATAAATTATATATAGAGGGAGCATGTGTCAGTAATATAAATAAATATAAATGAAGCAATGAATAAGTATAAATGTCGCAAGATAAATATTACAACATGAATGAATATAAGCAACAAAAAGATGAAAAATAATAGACAATAACAACAACAATAATAAATATCATAAAGTTAACAATAAAATAATATATATTAGTTATAGTGCTATGAGCATAATAATAATGGCATGATAAGAGGTAACAAAATCAAAATGAATAATGAACAAAAATGAAATATAAATAGAGATGGAAAGTAAAAGATAAAGAAAATGTAAATTATAAGAACAATAAATAACAGTAAATAAATGAAATGTAAATAAAATGAAACATCTTAATATATAAATGTAAGTAATAATAGAATTAAAATAATTAAATGAAAATATCAAATAAATAAATGAAGCGTAAATAAAACAATATAATATAACAACATGAAATGTAAACAATAAGAGAATATAACAAATGAAAATGTAAACAAGATAATATAACGATGATAAAATAAGCTAATAATAATAATCTCCAATCGTAGCCATGAAACCCAATGTATAAAACAATCGATAAGAAGTGTCACCTTCAATTTCATATGATGGCTAAGATTATCA
>JANTPZ010094127.1:0-13452 GCA_025593235.1 Vachellia pachyceras
TGAATTTGTACTTGCGTACCTGTTCAGCTCCTCTGCCAGCCACGAAGGTAATCCTTTCCTCCATATCAAATTGAATAAGCTCATTTGTCGTGACAGTGACCAACCTCGTGCTTCCCACATCCTGCTCAACTGATTTGAAGCTTAGAATCCCACTTTTCTCTAGCCTGGCAAGGTTTCCTTCAGCATCTCGATGGATCCCTGCAAAGCCCAGTGAATCCTTCTCGTGTACCTTCCTTCTCTTCGTCATCGGGGATCCCCTTTCCAGCATGAAATAGGCCCAATAATGTCCCTGTCCAGCCCTTTTCCATTTCCTTTCCCCTGATATTGGCACACTACTGTTTCTCTTGGCACTTCACTTATCACAGACGCGCCCCCAGCCTTGAATGCATTGACAGAATCATCATTACCTAACACCTCGGAGCCCCTATCCCACGTCTCTGACATTTGTGGATTTCCGAGATTACCTACTCCCTCCAACAACACGTGTGCTTTCTCCGCGCTTCTGCTTCTCCCCTCCATCCCGACGGCTTTGGGATGTTTCCCGGAGTTCTTTCAGGCGTAGGTGGAAGAAACTCCCCTTACAGGCTGAGCAGTGAGCACACATACTAGCATCGAAAGTCCTCCTTGTTTCATTCATCGGATCATCATCCTCTTCAGTTTCACACGAACGATCATCATGACCCTTTGCTTTGCATGTATCAATTTCTTAGCTTCGTTTGATCGTGACTCTGGAATCTGAATATCCCTTTGCTTAGAATATGCTTGGCTGGCGCCAGAATTTTTTTTTTAAAAATTATAAATTGGCTTTGAAAAAGTGAAAACTACGTTTTTATCAAATTCAGGAGCTGACACGCTGAAAATCAAGTTAATGTTTCTATCAGAGAGAAGGTATGCAACTACTGCAGGTTTGTTATAAAACGAAAAAAAATGAGAGTATAGAAAATAAGGGAAGACAAGAGATTGTGGAAGAGAGTGAAGGAGCATTTTTCATTCATATGTGATTCTAAGTTCATCCAACCATTTGTTTTACAACCCTATTTATAGGCACTTAACCATTCCAAGAGTTACAATGCCATAAACAAAAGAATTAACCCACATTATAATACAGCATAAAGGCATTAGAGGTTATGGTCTTTATGGCATTAAGCATGGGAATAATAAGGGATTGAAGGTTATGGAATTTAGCATCAAAAGGAAGAGGATCCTGAGAGGAATCCAAAGAACTTTATGGACATCCACACAAATAATTTTACAACAAGGTTCATGTTGTTTTACAAATAACTAATTACAATATTTTAATGCTTACAAATAAATTATCTAAAGAGAATTCTAAACAAATCTAGTTGAAATATATAAATTATAATTTATGCATGTATTTTTATCAAATTTTTAATAAAGACTATAAACCTTATTTAATATTTTGAATTCTGTGATTTTACCTATATATCTTTTTCTTCTCTCTTTTTGTCTAACCATTTTTTTCCTTACTATTTTTTAAATAAGACCTTCCTTCCTTACTGTTTGCTTTCCCTTTATTTAATCTTTTGAAAGTGTGTGCACAGGATAATTTTTCTTCATCATAATAATTATTAATATGATCATATATTTTGTTACTAGCTTGTATACAAAAAATAACAAAATAAATAAAAATTAAAAAATTCAAAACAAAATAGCATTATAAAAATTCTCATTCAAAACATAACTCTTGTATAAACTTGTGTGTAGGTCATATTGCGATCCAAACAGGCCCTAAGTAAAAAGGAAAAAAAAAAAAAAAGAATCCCATGCAATTAAACTAATATATTAAGGTACAACCTTTGTGTAGGTCATATTGCTTTTATCAGTCGTCCATAGGAAAAAATAATGTGCATGTGTATTCTCAAGAGCGTTGAAGGATTCAACTAAGTGTGGGACCAAAATAAATCATACTGAAAATCACACAGAGACAGTGTGTGATCGAATGATTGCGAGATGGGTCAATGCCATGATGGCACCAGTTAGTCGGCTTCAAGGATTCGATTCAACCTTCTCTCCTACAAATCTGCAGCATCTTTTGGCGGTGACTACGCAAGTCACACTCGCCAAATACTCATCTGTGTTTTTCGAGTTATTATGATAGTTTTAGGAGTTAGGTCCAAAACCCTCAATGTGGAGTTAGTCAGTGGATAAGTTAGATTATAAAATATTGATTTTCACCTTGTTAAGACAAAAAAAAAAAAAACCAGGGAGAGATGTATCTAGACAGTAAAGTTTCAATCTGAATTAATCAATTGTTTGCATGTTTAAATTTTTGCAGATAATAAGATCTTGAAAAAGCACTGAAGATATGTGAATTAGTTAATGCTTGTTTGTCAATTTTTTTTTGGCCGAACAGAGAAAAAGCTTCATTAACACTAAAACAAGTCATACAAAGAAATACTAGAGCAGCAAATAACACAACACAAATACAACAAAACAACAGAACTAAAGGAAGGACAAAAAACACAACCTATCCAGTCAAACATAAAGTTCCTAGCATCACAATCAAGCAAACGACGAAGCTGAGCCAGTGGTTGGAAAACCCAATCACTGGGACAAGACCCACCTAACGAAGTTTTAACAACTCAATCAGCTACTAAATTTGCTTTCTTTGGGACCCATATACAAAAATGGTTCTTTATAAGATTCTTTGTGTCTAAAATATGTTTAAGGATAGTAACACATCTCCAATCACAAGGATAGTAACGAACTTGATTATCAGCTTCAAAACTAATGTCATCAAGGTCATTCTCAAGAGGATGTCCCGTCTCCTCCATGCTCCACCCTTAACCTCCCAATACTCCTTGATGATTCTTGCAGCCTGTTCAAATGTAAAAATAGGATTAATCTCAGTGCTTTCAAACAAATATGCATTTATATTGCCCTTCTAGATCTGTCATAAAGTCCCAACCATATTAGCTTTTTGCCAACTAGAAATGTTATCATCACAAAGGAAGTTAGTCATCCAAGAAAAGGATTCAAAACCAGAAACATTATCAAAGTTTAAAGATCAGATGCATCCAAACCAAACTTTTTACATGCATCCAAAGTTTAAAATCCCAACCATATTAGCTTGTTTGTCAATTTTGAACATGTAATTAATGTTTAAGTGTGACTATTTACGTTTTCTCTGTCCAATAAAACTCCATTTAATACAAACAAAGTTGAGAATTCTTTCAATTTAAGACAAATTTAATGAGTTAATTATAATTTATTGATTTTAATAACTTAATTGAAGTAATTTATATTATGAATGTGTAAATCCAAAATAGTTAAGCGAAACCAAGGTCATGGTCTTCTTGTTTTTTTTTTGTTGTAAGGGGGTGATGGGGAAGGGAAAAGGAAGAAGAAGAGAGGAGAGAGAAAATAGATGAGGGAGAATAAAAAGAATGAGAGGGAAACTAGAGACAAAGAGAAGGAGAGGAGAATTTCCAGATGAACAAAATCAATATTATTCAAATTATCATACGTACAAAGTAAATGAGTTAATGTGTTATTTATAAACCTCAACCTAACACTAAAAATTAATGACAGAACATTCTAGAAACCTAGAATTAAATGTAAAATCAAAATTAATGATAAAAATAATAATCATTTAACATTAAACCTAAATATTTCCTTACAATTATAAATATATAAAAATCCTTACCATTCATTATTTCATATCCTTACCCATCAATATTATATTTGAAAAAGTGATTTACGCAATAGAAGTTTAACAATCATCAAGATTAAACCAAAGTCTAATCAGTCAAAAGCTTTTAGATTTCGTTGCAAAAAGATGTCTCTCCTTAGCCTGTAGAAGCATCATAGCCGTACGTAGCCGTGCTTATCCCAATAACATTAATTACTACTACTATTTTATAATCCTCTCGTTAATCAACTCCCCATAAAGCTTATTAGAGTCCTCAAATGCAATGCAAGCTCCCTTTCGGCTTTCCCAAGAAAGACTCTGCAATGAATGGCGGATTAACCAGACAGTTTAAAGCTTATGAAAGCTTCCTCCTTTCCTTTTCCCTCGCTGCTTTAATTGCCTTTGTTTCTTTTATACCCCATACCAGTGTGAGCTTGACGTGAATCGCTTTAATTGCTGCCCCCACTGGTCGCTTTAATTGCTTCCCCCATTGGTCTCCTTCTTCTTCATAAATATATACTCATCTTCTTCCATTAACTCTCCCATGCAATCTCATTCCAATGCCTATCTCAGAGAATTTTCTGTATTCTCTCCTTTTCTTCTCTTTCTTCTTCTTCATTCCCCCGTTGGTGCAGTCTCGGAGCACGCCACAGAGCTCAATGACCACTGTGCTTCATGTCGCTTCTTCCATTCAAAATACCCTGAAGATTTTCTCCAATACCCAACGAGCTTCACTGAACCAGCAGCAACTGACATCTTATTCTTCGTCTTCCCTCACACTGCAACTGCATTCTCGGGCTTCACTTCATAAACCTTCCCAAAGGGATTACAAGTCTCTCACTCTAGCTCGACTCGAGCGCGACTCGGTCCGAATCAGATCCTTGATAGCCCGTTTAGATCTAGCCTTGAAACGTGTTGCCCCATCAGATCTTCGCCCTGCTGATGGCCAAAACAAGTTCTTATTTGGAGCAGAGGAAATGCAAGGCCCTATTGTATCTGGAACGAGTCAAGGAAGTGGCGAGTACTTCACCCGAGTCGGAATTGGCAAACCGCCAAGTCAAGCTTATATGGTACTCGACACCGGCAGCGACGTCAGCTGGATTCAGTGTGCGCCGTGTGCCGATTGCTATCAACAAGTCGATCCCATCTTCGACCCGGCTTCCTCAGCTTCCTACTCGCCGCTCACCTGTGAAAGCCCTCGATGCAAATCGCTGGATTTATCAGAGTGCCGGAACAACAGTTGCCTCTACGAGGTGTCCTACGGCGACGGATCCTACACCGTCGGTGACTTCGCGGCGGAGACTATAACCATTGGCTCGGCTTCGGTTAGCGACATTGCCATTGGCTGCGGCCATAACAACGAGGGCTTATTCGTCGGCGCAGCTGGCTTGCTCGGTCTCGGTGGTGGCTCGCTGTCTTTACCGTCTCAGCTCAATACGACGTTCTTCTCATACTGCCTTGTCGACCGTGATTCTGACTCGACTTCAACTCTCGAGTTTGACTCACCGTTGCGTCCGAACGCCGTTACTGCTCCTATCCACCGTAACAGGGAACTCGACACCTTCTACTATCTCGGTCTAACGGGAATCAGCGTCGGAGGGGAGATGCTTCAGATTCCGGCGTCGAGTTTTCTGGTGGATGCCACCGGGAACGGTGGTATCATCGTTGATTCCGGCACGGCGGTGACGCGGTTGCAGACCGAAGTGTACAACTCGCTCCGCGACGCGTTCGTGAAGGGAACCCGAGGGCTGCCACCAGCGAAGGGTTTGGCGTTGTTTGACACGTGTTACAACCTGTCTTCGAAGACCAGCGTGGAGGTCCCAACGGTGTCGTTTCACTTCCCGGAGGGGAAGGAGTTACCGTTACCGGCGAAGAACTACCTGATACCGGTTGACTCGGACGGCACGTTTTGCTTGGCGTTCGCGCCTACGACATCGTCGTTGTCAATCGTAGGCAACGTTCAACAGCAGGGGACACGTGTCGGTTTCGACCTTAAGAACTCCATCGTTGGATTCTCTGCCAACAACTGTTAACAGGAAGCTTTTACTGTTGGCTGGTAGCGTTAATCTTTATTTACTGTTTTACCCCAGTCATAAGTGGAGCTGTGGAGTGTTGTGTGTGTGTGTGTGTGTGGGGCCCATTCGGAAAAGGTTGTGATGTGTGGTGGGACCAGCCGAATGGCGCCAAGAAATGAATGCGACGCAGCGGCAGTTGGTTTGTTGGCTGAAGGTTTGGTGTACCGTCATGACAAATTGTAAAAATCTTTTTTTTTTTTTAAAACTGTCTCTAAAAAGTTAGTGAATGTTGGTACGTTAATACTAAAAACTAATTAGGAGTTAATAATGTTATGAATTGAACATGTTAATCAAATTTTGAGTCAGGCATATTGCAATTGATATACGATATAGTTGGCACAAAAAAAAAAAGATATACGATATAAATGTCATTGAGCAATATGGGTTTGTTTAGATTGACGAAGGTGAAAGTGATTTATTTATTTTTCATTTGTTTTGTGCTAAGATAAAACTTAAGATGGTGTAATGCTATGTACTATTGGACTGACTTTCACAAATTTAAATTAGAATAGTTTTATCATTTTTTGTTGAAGCAAGTGAGACTCCCTTTTATGTAAGAAAAATGTTCCCTTTCTTCCTTCATTTTGTCCCTTTCTCTCCTCTCTTCACAATTGGAAAGCAACTTCTTTTTTGGGCCTCATCCTAGTTTAGTCACAAAGTGTGTTATCTTGGTGTGTTTGTATTTATTTGGTTTTAAGTGGCGTGGGCTTCAGCTTACCAGTGTTGATGCCCATTGTCATGATGTTGTTTGTGTTTAATATAATTGCATATTAGTACCAATAGAACATGATTGCATTCATTAGGAGGATATGAGAATATATGTACTTTAACAAAAAAATGAATTGAGTATTAGTGTTTTGCTTCTTTTTATGGATCAACTGATATTTTGAGCTTTTTTAAAAAAAAAATTATTACCAGTCATATGAAGGTTAATTTGATGTACAAGAGTAAGACTCACAATGGGTGCATATTTCTAACTCCTAGTTTTTTTATTGGTGCTTTGTTACATAAGCATTGATGATATTGATATAAATGTAAGTTTTATGTTTTTGGCAATATGATTAGAGTGAATTTCAAAGGATAAGGTTGGCCAACATGTGTTGATTCAAATGGAAGAAGTTCATCATGGAAGATGTAGTGGAGGGAAGATTTTTCCACCAGATTTTCCAAGGAAGCTCTAAGAGAGATATGCACTGGATCCTATCGGCCAATGGAGTAGTAAGGGTGGACGTCGATGCATCTGTTCAAACACCGGACCAGGTAGCGTGTGCGGGTCTCATCAGGGATGACCAGGGTTGATGGATAATGGGCTTTCAGAGAACGCTCGGACAAGTAACAGTAACTGCAGCGATTTTGGCAATCCAAACGAGGCTAGAAGTATGTCATTCTTTGCAGCTAAAGGATGGTCAGGTCTACTCGGACTCGCTAGAAGCGGTCAATATTTTGCTTAGGTATCGATGACCCACTAGTTGTTTGTAGCATGAAGTGGAGGCCACTTGTCATCTTCTTTATGGAGACTGGAAGGCGGAGTTAGATCACGTTCCTCGAGAAAGTTTGACGTGTGCTAATATCTTATCTAAGGAAACTTTCCCGGGAGGCTCTCAGATTCACCTTATTCCTTATACTCCGCCTAGTTGTAGGGCGCAACTCCTAGTTGATTAGTCTTTTGTTAGGGGTATACACCCTGATTTAGGCTAGAAACTTTCCCTTCTCAAACTTAGTTTGCCGTTGTAACTCAAAAAAAAATGGAAGAAGTTCGAATCGTATGTGTGAATTAAGAAAATACATCTAAGAGAGTCACCTCTATTTGGATTAGATTTGACAATGCTCAAAAAATTAGATTGCATAACTTTGATTAGAGGAAAAAAAAGATTTGTAGAGTAACCATAAACCAGTGAATGTTTCTGCATCCCGTGCATATAGGTTATCGGCTACCATCATTAAGAGTTAGATAACTATATTGTTTATTTTTAAAAAATTAGTTACATTGATTATTTGCAATAAATGAGTGTTGGTTTACTACAATATCGTGCTAATAATGTGCATTGTAACCATCTTATAATCGAAGCTTTTAAAATATACAATCAAATAATCAATAGATACATTGGGGAAAAATTACTAACTCTAGCCCTTAATAATTGAGACAAAAAGATTTTATATTTAGAATTATCGTATTAACATTTTAAAACATATGCACAATGAAACTATATTTTTATTTTTTAATATTAAGAATGCTTGAATTTATAACTTCTATTCACTTCATAATCAAAATTTTACCCATTATTTATTTAACAAATTTTTTATATGTTTTTGGAACTCTCTCCATTCTTTTCTTAGCTGATTCAGTCTTGTAACATATTTTAAGATTCAGGCTAACTCAAGTAGCCACCGGGGTGTATAAGGGATTACAATCACTAATGTTGAGTCGCTCGAGAATTTTCTTAATGTAATTCTCATGTGAAAGAGATAAAATTCTCTTTGAGCAATTCCTTTGGATTTTAATTCCAAGTACGTATTCTACTTCTCCCATGTCTTTCATCTTAAAATTTGATGACAACCATTCTTTAACAGCTAAGATCGAATTTAGGCTATTTCCGACCAATAGTATGTCGTCTACATATAATGACAACATCGCAAAATTATCATCAAACCGCTTAATGTAGACGTAATGGTCTCCTTTGAAACCGAATGAGGTTATTGCCTTGTGAAACCTCAAGTACCACTATCTAGATGATTGTATCAGTCGATAAATAGACCTTTTTGAGCTTACAAACTTATACCTTTGAACCTTTCTTTACGAAACCGAAAGGCTGTTTCATATATATTTCTTCATCAAAGTCTCTGTTTAGAAATGTAGTTCTCACATCTATTTAATGTAACTCCAAATCTAAACTATTTACTATTGGCAAAATCAATCTTACGAAATTAAAACGTACAAAAGGTGAGAAGGTGTCATCATAATCGATACCTTCCTGTTGTGTGTACCCCTTAGCTACTAGAAGTGCCTTATACTTGTCAATTCATCCATCAACTTTTCTTTTTATTTTGAGAACCCACATGTTCCCAATGGCCTTTCGACCTTATGATAGATCAACAAGTTCCTAGACTTGATTCTCTTTCATTGAATCAATATATTCTTCCGTTGCTTTCTTCCATTCATCTTTAGCAGAGCACGACAAGGTTTCTTGTACAGAACGTGGCTCATCATATCCATCTGGAGTGACCATGAGTGCTTCCCCTCTATTGGGAATCGCTTCTTGGATACATTTCCCTTATCACTCTTTCTTGTAGAGCCTCTTGTCTCTTTCATTTCTTTTGTCTCGACCTTTGTAAAGGCATTTTTAGCCATTTAATCTCCCACTCAAATTGATATATTGAGACGATTAGGGATCATTAAATCAATCTGCACTACATTGTTCTTGTGTTTCATAAAGAGATACTGCTCAATCTATATCTCCTCTGCCAGGAAATTCACTTTCCAAAAAATACAACGTCCCTTGAATCAATTTCAGTTACAGTTCCATCTTCGTTTTCATCATGAAAATATATCCTTTTGATTCTCTTGAGTATCTTATAAAGATACATTTCTTTCCTCTAGGACCCAACTTCCCATGCTTATGGGAATCGTTATGAACGTATGCAGCCGACCCCCAGGATCTTAAGATGCTCAAATCTAGCTTGCGTTTCATCCATAACTCATAGAGTGTGGAAGTAATTGCCTTTGAGGGTAACGGTTAAGTATGAAGGCTGCTATTAAGAAAGCATCACCTTAATATGAAATTGACAGGTTTGCTTGAGCCATAATTGACCTAACCGTGTCTAAAAAAGTTCTATTTCTTCTTTCAGACACTCCGTTTCATTTGATTCTCAACCTCATTCATGTATTGTCTAAAACACTTTAGTGCTTCAGACTAGTGTGAGATCAAATAGACGTGACCATATCGTGAAAAGTCATCAGTAAAGGTAATAAAGTACCAAGCTCCGTGACTAGCCCTCACACTTATCGGACCGCATATATCAGAATGGACCAAATCCAATGGATTTTCAGCTCTAGTTCCTGTACTGAAAGGTTTTCTAATTGTCTTGCCAGCTAAACAACTTTCACACAAGGCCATTTCCATGCCTAGAATTTCACCTAGTAAACCTTCTTTTACTAGTTTAGTCATTTGATTATGACTTATGTGCCCTAGTCTAGCATGCCAGATATTCATATCAACTGTTATATTGGAGGAACTAACGAAACAGTTATACAAGTTGAAATCACCAATAACATCCATAACACAGAACTTTCCTTAAAGGAAACCTAAACCATAAAAGGTCCATTTGCTAAATATATCAGCAACTTTATCATGAAATTTCACACCAAACTCATAATTCAAAAAAGACATAGTACAAAAACTAAATTCCATCGGATATCTGATGTATGAAGCACATCATATAAGATTAAGGTCTTTTCATCACGCAGAGCTTATCTGCAGGTGCCTATGACTTTAACCTCGATCTTTGCGTTATTGCCAACATAAAGTCATTTGAATTAATGCAGCAACCGACGGTAATCCACGAAGGATCTCCGATCCTTCGTTACATAGTCTGTTGAGCCTGAGTCTTTCCACGATCATTTAGACAAAGGCAGTCCCTCGAGAAATGACACATCTTCTGGCAAGCATAGCATTTGACCTTACTCAGGTCAACTTTCTTCATGCCACCTGTGGATCCATTCTTCTTAAATTGCTTTCTGCCCCTTTTGAATATAAGGATATCCTTCCTTCTTTTTCTACAAAATTTCTCGCCCTTCTTAAAATCGGGCTTGGCATTGAAGGGCCTACATCCTCGGTGTAATAGGAATGCCCAAAAATCTTATATGCCTCCAGGCGTTCATTCTCAGGCTCAAGATGCTTCACAACATTATCAAAAGGTGATACTATTGTCGTTATGGGCTAAGTTGATTTTCATATGTTCCCAACTTTGGGGAAGTGATTTGATTACAACCTGCACTTGCTGCTTATCAGTCAGTATATGTCCAGCTTCCTGGAGCTCTCTAATCATGTTTGACATGTCTCAAAAGACGCTGCATCATGGGTCTATTACCCCGAAGCTTATACTTGTCAAACTTGATTATCAACTTCCTTAGTTTGATGGTCGACATTCCACCAACCTTGTCTTTGAGAGTTGCCCACATGACATGTGCATTTAGATGTTTTCATACTGACATATAAGGTCATTTTCAATTGTGCTTAGTAGAGCGACTCTTGCAATGCTATTCTTTTTCTATGCCTGGTATAACTCCATGTTCCTCCTATGTTGGGTTGTAATCCCAACTTCAGGTTCCACCAAAATGGTGGTTAATGGCTCAAAGGCCTCCTATTACTTCAATATATATTGCATCTTACAGTGCCAGATATCTCATTTGTGACCACTCAGCTTATCCCCTTTATTCAACTCGACAATTATGCTTTTTATTGCCATTTCCTATTCTGAGGTGACAGGGTATTATACTAGCAAAATGTTTTCTTATAATGCTGAGTTTTTAGCGATTATGTAGCACATTATAGTATACAATATCTTATACTTATATTATTCTTGACGAGAAGACAATTGGATCACTAGATTTGCGATCAGGAGAATACGTTTGTACCTCGCATCACACAAACATTAGTAACTACATTATTTTCTTTCAAGAATTTTATATAAGTACTTCTTGAATCGTTAACTTTTACAAGTCTCATTTTCTAAAAGCTCCCACTTATCAAAAGTGTAATAAGATGACATATTATGTGAATAACAATGATGATTTCACAACAATTCTCATAAGCTCAACATGTCACATTTCACAATGCATTACTTATAAATAGACACCAAGTCATGTTTTAAACACATTAACAAGAACATAGGGAGTAAACAAATAAATCTAAAGCATAATATATTTTTAGATATTTACAATACAATAATTGAATATTTATTTCCTCAGTCTTTTAAGATATTTGTTTTTGTTTAGCATAAATCTCGTTGTTCTCTTTACTGCAACAACCCACATGTTTGATAATATGAATATGCCTGCAACTCTAAATATGCCTGCAGCTCTAACTGCTGCACGATACTTCATCACGACATTCACATAAAACTCTGCAGTTTATTTTAAGTTATGTTGTTGACATAGCTCCCACTGATGTCATATATGTGTTTTTTTTAAATCTTAACTATGGCTATTCTCATTGCATGCCATAGCGAGAGAGAAAGGTTGATCAACCTCTTGATCACAGCTTTGAGGTTTTGAATTGAATGAGAATGAGGACATAAGGCCTTGGGTCGGAGTAGACCTCTTGAGGCTTTTGTTGACCTCCCTCAAGGTTCTTATTATGACCCCTTTTGGATCCTCCTCATTGTCTTCCACATGTTCTTTTGACGATTTTCCTCAAGATCCTCTTCAAACAGTTCTTCCTTAAAATCCTATTCAAATTTTTTGTTTAAATTCAGGATCCTTGTTATGAACATTTTCGTCAACATATTCAATGTACACTGGTCCGAAAGATAGTGTTTCAGTGCTATCTGAGATTTATTGTACCATTAATTTAAAAAAAAAATAATTTGGAATTATTACTTTGAAAAATTTTCAAGAAATCCCTAAGTAAGCACTGATTTACATCAAAAAAATAGATCCTGAATTGCCTTTAAAATAGGCAAATAGCATATCAAAATGAAGCTTTTAAATTTTAGGATTTTTTGGAACAAAACGAGGTTAATTTGGACCTTGCACGCACTCTCATTCGCCCCAGGAAGATTAATTCTCCAAAAATTTGAAAAATGGGGCAAAGCCCACTCTCGTCGGAGGCACGTGAGATACACGTGTCGCCATATAGGCCTCTTCTCATGTCACGCACCGGCAATTTGGATTCCACACGTCGTTCTCAATCGGATTATGTGATCCACGTGTCCATTGGATCTGCCGCGTGGTATAACGCGCCACGTGTCCTCTTCTTTTTTTAAAATATAAATATTTCTAGTTTTGTTTTATTGCATACCACTAAAGGTTTTATTCCAAAAAAGGACGTCTGGCTTTGCTGGTCAGGTGTTACTTACCTCTTCCATGGGTTGCATCTTTGAATCCTGGCTGAGGCGCCAGGCTTTTTAATTTTTTTTTAACTAGAAATATAAATATTTCTAGTTTTGTTTTATTGCATACCACTAAAGGTTTTATTCCAAAAAAGGACGTCTGGCTTTGCTGGTCAGGTGTTACTTACCTCTTCCATGGGTTGCATCTTTGAATCCTGGCTGAGGCGCCAGGCTTTTTAATTTTTTTTTAACTAGAAATATAAATATTTCTAGTTTTGTTTTATTGCATACCACTAAAGGTTTTATTCCAAAAAAGGACGTCTGGCTTTGCTGGTCAGGTGTTACTTACCTCTTCCATGGGTTGCATCTTTGAATCCTGGCTGAGGCGCCAGGCTTTTTAATTTTTTTTTAACTAGAAATATAAATATTTCTAGTTTTGTTTTATTGCATACCACTAAAGGTTTTATTCCAAAAAAGGACGTCTGGCTTTGCTGGTCAGGTGTTACTTACCTCTTCCATGGGTTGCATCTTTGAATCCTGGCTGAGGCGCCAGGCTTTTTAATTTTTTTTTAACTAGAAATATAAATATTTCTAGTTTTGTTTTATTGCATACCACTAAAGGTTTTATTCCAAAAAAGGACGTCTGGCTTTGCTGGTCAGGTGTTACTTACCTCT